>JABFQA010001882.1:0-12465 GCA_022817065.1 Probaryconus sp. ZL-2020 | reverse complement strand
AATTTTGATATTTTTAAATATTTCTTTTCATTACATGTGTAATTATTTAAACAATTAATTAATAAAATTTTCATTATTAAGACAATCTGATTATGTATAACATACTATATAAAATTATTTCAGCATTTCTGAATAACGTGGAGGAGTTTTCCAATTTGCACTGGAAGTTCGCTGCAAACGATGTTTACTAATGTCTTTGAAAAGTTCAGTCAAATCTGGTGTGCATCGCTTTGTATTGAAAAATTTCATCACTGTTTTTTTAGGAATGAATGATTGCAAACATAATGGCTTTTTCCTTGCTGATGCTAAAAAAAAAAAAAGTTAAGAATTTAAAATAAATAAATTACAAATTTAGAAAAAATTTTGTGTGATGTAAAATAAATGTATTAATTTTTTAAGAAAATCTTACAAGTTGCCCATGCAGGAACAGTATGCTTAGGTTGTAACTCATCATCAGTATTATCATCTGGTTCACTATCTAGTTTGTAAGATTCTGGTAAATTTTGTTTCTGCAGTTGTGCCTGTTTTTGCTGAAATAGATTTATTGTTTAAGTAAAATTTAATTCATATTAATTGTTTGCATTTTTGTCAACTCACCTTTGCCCATTGTTTAGCTTTTTTCATTGCTTCTTGACGAGCCTTAGCTTCTGCTTGTTTTCTCTTTTCAGCTTCTACTTCAAGCTTCTTCTGTTCTGCAAGTTTTCGTTCTGCTTCTTCCTGTTCCAGAAGTCTTTGTTGACGTAAAATCTCTTCTTTCTTTCGTCGTTCTTCTATCTCCTATATCATAAATTATATTAATTATACATTTCTATAGTAAATATATTTAATTTGCAATTTATACAAAATAAAGATAAAAAAAAAATAAAATATTTTTCACCATATTTCTTTGCAACTGCAAAGCCCGTTTCTTCTCGGCCTCTTCGCGTATTCTCTCTTGAAGTAAATAGGCAGTTCTAGCTTTTTCTTCCTTTTCTTTCTCTGCCTGTAGCCTCTTTTCTTGATCCCTTTTTTCTTTATCTAGTCTGGCTTTTTTATTCCTTTGTTCTTTCATTTCTCGAGTTCTGCAAAAAATATATCATTAGTTTCATTTAGAACATCAGTTTAATTTAAATTTATAATAAATTTCGAACATGAAATATTTAATTAACAAAAATTACTTTTAACTTACTGCTTTTTTTGCTCTGACAAAGCCCTTAAAACGGCTGCTCGTTTAGCCACTGGATCTTCGATATCAACCTTCTTAATCTTGTCTCTAGATTTTTCAGCAGAATTTGCTTTTGAAACTGATCTGGTAAGGAACGATTCAACATTTGTCACCAGATTATTATACTTTGATGAAGTTAATGGTCTCGGAATCTAAAATAAACAATTTTATTAAAAACTATATTTTTCAAAATGCTTGAAGGATGATAGGTCGGTTTAAAGTATGTTGGTTGGAGAAACAGGACACGGATGGGAAGGAACTTTATAGCAGAGAAAGGGAAAGATTCTTGATGGAAAAAGGCTGGAATAAGATTGGATATCACATCTAATCTAGTATCCTATATTTTTCAACAGACAGTGTTTTACAAATTAAAAACTTCATAAACTTACATTGTTTTCTCTGGTTGGCGTTTTGTAACGACTAGAAGAAGAAGGAACAAGAATCCTGTTCTGTTTTGTAGGTGTAAACTTATCTTGAAATTTCTTCTCTTTTTTTCTTTTTCTATTTTCATTCTAAAATATAAAATGAAAAAGTCATAATTAGATTTGTAAAAGACAAGACAAATTATACAACAAAATTTTTCGTTTTTTTTTTTTTTTTTACTAAATACCTCTTTAGTAAATTCCTCATCTTCTTCGTCTTGAGCTTCCTTCGCTCTCTTTCTCGCAATTGTTTTAGCAGCGCGACTCTTAGACGTGAAAGCGCTAAACTGATCTTCATTATCTTTTTCTTTCATTATAGATTTTTGTAACAAAAAGGGTTTTTTAATGGCTTTAGGTGGAGTCGCTATCACGATATCGTCATCACTCATCAAACTAGACCTCAAAATTCTTTTGGATTTTGTCTTTTTAATTTCAGTCGGTGATTCGTCATCAGTTATCAATGAATTGGATTCACAACTAGGTCCACTGTCAACAAAGTCAGAAGGCTTCGTTTTGGAAGACTTCGTTTCCAATGATTTGTTCTTACTTCTAGTTTGACGTTGATTTTCTTCAATTTTCAGTACGTATGTTTCATTAGCATTAAACACATTATTAGTTTCTACTTTTTTCAAAATGATTTGTGGATTCATTTTGTTAAGCGAATGTGCACCGGAATTCATCATCGAGTTCATATTGCTTGGTTTTTCTATAGCATCTTCATACAAAGTTTCCTCGTTTCCTTCGTTTGCATCGGTTTCATTGACCACGTGTGATCTCTTAACAGGTGGCTCATCGCTTTGAACCATTTCATTGTTCTCTTCAATTGATGAGTTAATTTTTACCGTGCGCTTGCGTTTTGATTTAGTTTTAACTTCTTGGTTCACTATATTTTGTGGAGTTTTATTATCTTCGCTCCATGCAGCTTCCAACTCATGATAAATGTTACGTACAGAACTTCTGCTTTCAGTGCTCAATTTCTCAGTTTTAATCTTAATAGGAGCAGGTTCTATAAAGTCTTGGAAATCATTGGTATGATTTTGCAAATGTCGAGTTGAAGCACGTGTTGATGCACGAGTTACACGAGTTGGCCTTGGCTAAAAAAAAAAAATATACTGAATAAAATCATATGCAAGAGCTTTCAAACAATGATTTTCAATGAATTGTGATCGTCTTATAACCATCGCCAAAGATTTTTTCAACATTTTTATATTAGATATCTTGTCCCAATAATGGATATCGATAATGAAGATTATATTTAAAGATTACAGTGGACGAAGTTCCTATAGAAACATTGCCTGTGTTTTATGAATTCATAATGTACTTTTAGAGATTTCGTCTACCGTATTATCAAAATTATCATTATATAGACCATCAAAATTCATTAGTAATTGAAGAACCTGGAGCAATAAAGGCTTTACTTCCATAAGAAATATTAAGCACTAACCGCCTTATTGCATTAGACCCTTCTATTAACGTTTCAGAAACATATGAATTAGTGTCAATAAAATACAAATCTAAAACCATATTTAAAATATTTAAAATCATTTAAAATACTGGGTAAATGAAAAAAATTGGCACTGGTATTTTGTCCGACCATTACGTTCATTTATCCACTATTTTTTATATGGTTTTTTGTATTTGCTACTGCACTATTTGCTGCTAGTTCCACCTTTATAATAAAATTTCTACTATGAATTAAAAAAGAAAAAAAACAAAAAAATACCTGTAAAGATACTTTAGTTTCTTCGATATTTTGTTTTCTCTCGAACAATCTTGTATTTCTAACAGACTTTTTATCATTTTTTTTTATTTCTATTTGTTCATCAACTGATAAATTTCCAACATCGTCTTCTGGAATTGTTGATATTTTTCCAGTCCAATTCCTGCGTGCGTTTGGTGTTCGTGGCAATAATGAGCGAGATGAAGATTGTTGTAAGTTATTTTTTATTGCTCTCATATTTATCCTATACTGTTCGTATCTATCTTCCATTTCCTTTATTGTATCTCTGTCCATTTTTTTCACAGTATCATTAATGCTTTTCATCCGTTCTTTAAATGTGGCTATACTGCAGTCCTCTGTCATCATTGTTATTGCTAACTATGAAACAAAGAAAAGTCAACATTAAAATAACAGAAATAAGGTAAAGTGCCCAGTTTCAGTCAGGCGACCAGTTAAGGTCGCTTCCATTGGAGAGACAGTGACAGATAATGCATTTCAAATGGAGTGACTGTAACTGGGCCAGGTTAACTCACATGACCAAAACTGGGTACTTTACCTTACGGCATTTTTAAGATACTTTTGTAGAAAATCTTTCTTTTCACGCCCTTTGACTACAGGTGACAGAAGAGAAATAATCCTTGATGTGAATAAAAAATCATTACATAATTTTTAATTTTATACATATCTATTCATATATGACAGCAGTTTGACGCTCAAGTACAATTCATATTTAAAAAAATAATATTCAACGTATATGTCAACAAGGTTAATAAATAATATTAGCATTTCGTAATTTGTCAATAATTGAAAAAATTTCTTTGTATTGTTCTATATTGTCTGATGCATGTGATGAAATTAATAATCTAAGACGATCTACTAGGTCATTAAGATCATCTGAATTTTCATGAATGATTTTATTATATGTTCTTTTCATAACTTGTTGATGATAATAGCTATCATCTTCTACCGAAATGATATCATCTTCTTCAGGAATAACATCATTATTCCCATTTCCACTTTTATACCTGTTAAATGATTTACTTTTATCAAAATATGTACCAGGACTTATAAAAGTTGAATTTTCATAATTATCATTATCATCAATTTCTATATTTTTTGTAGATAAATCGAGCAATTTATTAAATGGCGTTACTACAGGTTTGAAGACTTCATTCATCGTTTCCTCTGATAAAAATCTGTTGGATTTAAGTGTTTTATATTTTTTTCGTATGACATTACTATGTTGAGCAATTTGATGTGATAGTTTCCTTTTATTATTTAAATTATTATCAACAGAATAGATTTTTTCTCCTTTGTTGGTTTCGAATTGTCGTAATGAAATGTCGCATGGTTTCCAATGTGAGTCATTAATTTTTCTTATATTACATCGATCAATATCATCACTCTCATATATTATGTCTTTTTTCTCTGTTTTTCCCATATCATCTATTATATTGTCGTCTTTATTAATAGTTTCATCATTATTATCTGTAGAGGTGTCGAATTTTTCAGTTATCATGTCATCTGGATTATTGCTTGCTAGATGTGTATGAGATCCCACGGTTTTTAATATCTTGGACATAGAGCAATCAGTAAAGATGTGAGCTTTGCATGTTGCTTTTATACACCTCCATCTCCAACCATACTTTTTCGACGGTTTATCTTGTCGGTATTTGAAATTATCGAATACTTTCAGCGCACGTCCTTTTTTGCTAATCATGGAATACATTTTGATATTTTTCAATGACTAATAATGCAAAATTTGCTATTAGAATGCGCTCTTAGAATTCGCTCTTAGAATTTGCTATAAAAATTCGCTATTAAAATTCGCTAGTAAAATTCGCTCTTAGAATGCGATATTAGAATTCGCTATTAGATTTCGCTATTAGATTTCGCTATTAGATTTCGCTATTAGATTTCGCTATTAGATTTCGCTATTAGATTTCGCTATTAGATTTCGCTATTAGATTTCGCTCTTAGAATGCGCTCTTAGAATGCGCTCTTAGAATTCGCTCTTAGAATTCGCTATTAGATTTCGCTATTAGATTTCGCTATTAGATTGCGCTATTAGATTTCGCTATTAGATTTCGCTATTAGAATTCGCTATTAGAATTCGCTATTAGAATGGGCTCTTAAAAATGGGTTCTTAAAATAGGTTCTTTAAAATTTACTTTTAAAATTGTTTCTTAAAATTGGAATATCTCGAACTGATCATATAGAAAGAATATTAGACAAATTACGTCATTCTTGTTTGCGTAATACATTGCAACTAAACTGTAATTTCATGATTCGGTTATAATATACTTTACAGCATAACAAAAAGTGATTGATTTGATTTAGAAATAGGATTGAAAAAATCTTAATAAAGGAATATATCTCGGTCAATAAGGCAGAAATCTATTCGGTTATAAATTGTAAATAACAAACTTTAATACATGAAATTATAAATCATTATTTATATTCAATATCTTTGAACTATAGAAAGGTTTTTCTAATACGCCTTCTAATAAGCCTCCCACACATGAATTTCAAATTTTAGAAAGTCTTCTCACGTTACAAAATTTTAACTCTGAAATTATAATTGATTACTTTTATTCATTATCTTCGCTCTACAAAAAGGTTTTATAAGAGTTTAAAAATTCTAGAAAGTCTTCCCACGTTACGAAATTTCGATCTGTCATTCCTTACTTTTATTAAATGTCTTTGATTTCCGATGTTTTATTAATTTCACAAGAAGAAAAATTATAGAACGTTTTCCTACACAGGTGGTCATTCAAAACTAAAATATATTCTTCAATTGTGTCTTTCACATGATTTTCTTAATCAAACGTCTGCCTTTCCTTTTTAAGAAAAATACAGTTACACTTTAATTTTCCCATGGTATGTGTGGGGTTGGCTAAAAACTTAGAGGGGTAAATTAATATATAAAAGCTCATTTTTTCGATTAGAGTATCAGTCTTAGAAATCTTCTCCTGATTTTTTTAAAAAGTTTCAAAGACGGACATCATCAATAAAATGGTCAATGTAAGTTACTCGTTTACTATTAATATTATCATTATTATATTTATTATTATTGTTATTTTAAACAGTTATTGTTATTGTTATTGTTATTGTTATTGTTATTGTTATTGTTATTTTATCTTTTAACGAATTATGTTATATTTTTTATACAACATTTATAAAACATTTATAAAACATTTACTATCTCGGTTTTTAATATTTTACGTTTTAACGTTTTAGATATTTACTTTGATTTTTCTTTGTGTATCTTTAAAATACTGAAAAATAGAACATAAATTTTCTGATACTAATTTTCATTTTTATCTTTTACAGACAGTCAATTTCACCAATCTTAATAAGGGGATCAAGTGCGAGTACCCTCAAACCAAGAAACTGAATGATCTGCAGCTGGATGAGGAGTATTACATTACCAAGTTGCGGGTTGTAAAAACAAAGTATGGCGAACGGTTAACCTGCTACATAGTTGACACCAAAGATGATGAACAATATAATATTTTTCTACCTGCTCGGATGCTGAAACCCTTTGAGGACGACGCACAACTTTTAAATAATATGAATAAGTTAGCTATAGAAAATAAATTATATTTAAAATATAAAGGCGGCTACTATAATGACGTAGAATTTAATTCAAAATAATTTATTATAAATAGAATTTACATATTATATTAATTGTTATTCGTATTCTTTGATATTACTTAAATTTAAGGAAACATTATGAAACATATTGCTACTATATATATAATAGGGTGGTCCTTATTTTGGGTCAAAAAATAGATTTTGTATTACGCACCTTAAATAGCTTCTAGATATGTTTAAAATGGCTAAGAGAATACTCTTGGGCTTTTATTTTAATATTAAACCGGGCCCCACTTCACTTTTGTGCTTTAAATTGCCTTTTTTCCCTGAAAATTGGGAAAAATGCTTTTCAACGCGGCTGGTTTTTATTTACTGAGATTTATTTAATCTAAATTCATTCAGAATGATTCTAAAATGTCCGTTATACCATTACAAGACCTATACTTCTCCGTAAAATGGTGCCCCGTTTCATTTTTGTGCTATTAATTTGCTTTTTTCCCCTAAAAATCGAAAAAATTCATTTAAACTCGTTAACTGTAAATTTACTGGAATTTTTTTTTATACAAAATTAATCAGAATTATTCTCAAATGTTTGCTCTCACATTTTACGACATATGTTTTAACGTCTATATTTTGGTGACTATTTTACTTTTAGCGCAACGCACCAAAAAACGTTATAGAATATAAAAAGTCAGTTATAAAAATTTATATTAGTATTCCAGCATATTTCCTTTAAACTGTAACTGTATATAAATACATCTAATTTCCAATAAGTTGCGCTTCAAATCGTGAATTTTCGATGAAAAAGGATAAAGTTAAGATATTTTAAATTTTTGAATATCGATTTTATATGCATTTACAATTTCTACTCAATTTGAATTTTCCCGCGTTTCATGTTTGTGGCGTTGGCGGTATCGTCGATATATCGATAGCACAATAACGTTTAAAAGAAAATAAAAAGAAAATATTATTTTGGTTTTTTGGTTATGTTAAGTATGAATCTCCGAATGCGTTGACAATGGAGATCGCTAACAATCCTCAGCTGACAGTATTTTTGATCGGAGATGTTAGTTTCCAAATAACGTGCAACAATTTGCCGAGTCAATTACAAGTGATGAAGTTATTATTTTTTATTTGCGTGTGCTCGTTGAAAATGTTGACACAAGTATATGTGCAGTAATAGACGAAGTTTTACTATTCTGGAAAAAATTTAAAATTCCGATACAGCTAATTTACAGATGTAGAGAAAAATTAAAGAAATTGTATACTGATTGGAGAAATATCTGTAAGCACAAAGATCGTGGTCTGGACAAGCCAGAGGCATTCAAAGCTTCCTTGGACAAATTATTTGACATTGCGCATAGAGATGCGTTGACACTCATTGACGAACGCAGACAGCAGTTCCTTTTCAATCAACGGAAGAATGTTCAACTGGAACATTTTGATCCAGAGAGTCCAGCACATGAGTACGAAGAAGAAAAAGATACTCAAATACTTGAATCAAGTCAACTGATTGATGATTTATCAAATCAACTAGGTAATTAATTTCATTTCCAGTCTCTTTATTTTAATGATGATTAAAGTTTTGTGAATGGTTTATAAATATTATCTAAAGCGATGTTACCGTTTAATACAAAAATCAAAAATAAAATTATGTATAACAAATATAAAATCAAAATCAAAACAAAATTAAAATTAAATACAAAAATTGTACACAAAATGCATAGTTTGAAGCAACATTCAAATCAAATAAATAATGATACTCAAAAAAAAATGAAACGTGAAAATCAAGAAACCAAAAAAGTTAAAAATAATTTTGTGTTTAAAAATGCAAAGAATTCATTTAGGTTTTATATATTTAACCATGATCAGGATTTAAAATTATTTTTAATATTTTGTAGACAAATCAATAGAAGCATTGTCATCTCAAACATTTAGCGTCCTCTCATTCTCAAGCGGAGATTTTTATGTACCTGAATCTGAACCTGGACCATCGAAACCAAAGCGAAAAACCAAAGGTGATTTGTTTGAACCTGAACCTGGATCATCGTATCCAAAGCGGCAAAGAGCGAATTTGAATATTATTACCGATGAAATTGTTGGAGCGTTCGATAGATTCAATGTAACTGATCGGCAAGCGGTGCACATTATAACAGCTGTTTGTAATGCATTAAATGATATTAATGCATTAAATATTAGTATTGATGATCTAGCAATTAACAGATCGTCAATTCGACGTCAAAGACAAAAGCGACGGGAATTGATATCTGCTGAAATTCGACAAACATTTAATCAAAGTGATTCATTTGTTATACACTGGGATGGGAAACTATTACCCGATTTGCTCAATTCCAAAACTGTAGACCGATTGCCAATTGTTGCTGCTGCCGCGGGTAAAGAATATTTATTAGGAGTACCTGAACTTGAATCAGGGACAGGCATGGTTCAAGCTAAGAGTATTTATGGCACTTTATGTGACTGGGAAATAAGTGATTCCGTCAAAGCGGTTTGTTGCGACACCACGGCTTCGAACTTGGGCCGGCTCAATGGTGCAGTTGTCAAACTAGAAAATAAATTGGGTCGTGATTTATTATTGTTACCGTGTAGACACCACATCTACGAATTGGTGCTGCGATCTGCCTTCGAAATTCTATTTCCGGTTACTCGTGGACCGAATGTTCCATTGTTTCAAAAATGTCGCAATGAGTGGAATAACATAAATACGTTTAATTATAAAAGCGTAATGGAAGACGCAATAGTTAGCGAACTGTTGCATTGCAAGGTCGAGGATATCAAAGTAATAGTTTCTAATTTGCTGACGCAAAAATTTGCTCGAAATGATTATAGAGAATATTTAGAACTTATTCTAGTGTTTCTGGGTAGTACACCAGAAAACTTTTACTTTAATAAACCGGGTGCTGTTCATCATGCACGGTGGATGGCGAAGAGTATCTACGCATTAAGAATCTATCTTTTGAGCTCCGAATTTAATTTGAAAAAGAAAGACGAAGACGGACTCCGGGATATTTGTCTTTTCATCGTAATTGTGTACTTTCAAGCTTAGTTCACGGCACCGCTTGCATTAAATGCACCAAATAACGATCTGTGATTTCTAAAAAAATTGTACAGTTATAAATCGGTTCATAAACTTATCGCAGAGGCTGCGATAAAAAAGTTCAGTAATCATTTGTGGTAACTCAGTTCTGAATTAACTGTGCTTTCTTTGTTTGATGAAGTCGTTCCGATAAAAGTTCCGATGAAAGTGAATGGTTGAAAAATTAAAACAAAAGCAAGAAGTTGAAAATCGTACAATTGATGAAGACGATTTTGATTATATCGATGAACAATGTAATAAGCTATACGAAATGCAGGAAAATAATGAAATATTAGATAAAGATTTAGACTTCTTTATAACGAAACAATCGGTGAAATTTTTCGATAGATTTAATCTGAGAACAGATTTTCTTAACATCCATCCATCTGAATGGATACAAGACGAAAGTTACTTGGCTGCATTGTCGTTCGTCGAAAATTTAAAGGTTGTCAAAGATAGTGCTGAGAGAATGGTTAAATTAATGGAAGATTATAGTGGAAAATTTACAAAAAATGAAACTCAGCTTCAATATGTATTAAACGTTGTAAAACAACACCGCGAAAAATATCCTATTATTTTTACGCGTAAACAATTAAAATAACCTGTATTGATCAAATAAAAAAAATTAAAATCATAAGTCTACAAATTTTCCTTTCTTGTAATCTCAAAAAAAATTATCAGAATTATAATCTTCAATACATGCCATAAAATAAGCTATTATGATTATAAATGCCTGAGATATAGATATAGATATCTGAGAGCAATCATTTAAGCATGATTTAAGTAAATTTACAGTAAACGAGTTTGGATGAATTTTTTTGATTTTTAAGAGAAATAGGCAAATAAATAGCATAAAAGTGAAATACGGCACAATTTTACGGAAAAGTAAAGGTCCTATAATGGTAAAACGGACATTCAAGAGTCATTCTGGATGATTTTATATCAAATAAATACCAGGAAAAAACAGCCACGTTGAAAAGAATTTTTCCAAATTTTCAGGGAAAAAAGGTAATTTAATAGCACAAAAGTGAAGTGGGGCCCGGTTTAATATTAAAATAAAAGCCCAAGAGTTATTCTCTTAGCGATTTTTTAACATATTTAGAAGCTGTTTAAGGGGCGTTATACAAAATCTGTTTTGTGACCCAAAATAAGGACACAAAATATATAAATTAATTTAAGGAATATGTTAATAAATAAAATAAAATAAAAAATGATTTACAATATACAAATGTTTATTTAATTCTTTATAACATAAATAAGTGCTCCCAATACTCTTTAATTATTTCTTTTTAAATAATTTTTTTTAAATTTACTTAATGTAAGGATGGGGACATAAATAAATAGATAAAAAGACGTTTTAACATTAAATTGTGTATTTGTCGAATATCAGAAAATACAATATTTAATACAACTTAATTAATTACAAATAATAAATAACATATAAAAATATAAAAATATTAAATAAAATAAAGTAATTATGACCAATTTATTTTATTCAGACTTTATTTGAATGAAACTTACGGTAAGAATTATGAAAATTTATCTAATATAGTAGTTTCAGTCAAAAAGAAGAACTCGCAAGATAATTTTCACTTGTCGAAGTAACATTTTATAAGATAAACTTATACTATAATGAACTATAAAATACTGAATCTAATTATAACAATAAATCATACATATTATTTTAGTTTGTCCGCGTTTGTACATAGGTTGAGTGTATATTTAAAATTAATATTCAGATGTTAAACAATTCTGATATACATTTGTAGAAGATTTCGAAAACACTAACTTCACTTTTCATCAATCCAACTATTGTGTGAATTGTCAAATCCTAACCATTTGACGTATAATTTATTTCCTTTCTTCTTTAATACTTTCTCAATAAGATATATATCGGGATGTTTTACTTTTAGCAGCTCTTGCTCATAAAAACCTCCTTTAATTTCATTATCTTCATAGTCTTTGATTTTATAAGTAACAGGTACCGTTTTATTTACAACAGTAATTGTAAATATTTCTGTTGTCCAATTTGGTTGGTACCCTTTAATAAAGGTCGTTCGATTGAGTGAAATTCGTACCTTATCGCCAATCTTAAATTTTATCTTTTTAGTTTTAATTTTAGATTTTAAATTGTATACATTTTTAAGCAATTGTTTCGAATTCTCATTATTTACATCTTTTGGTTTCATTTTAATCGTACTATGAATTGTATTATTATAAGTTGAAATAAGTTTTTGTAAAATATCAGTCCATTTATAAGACCCACGTAAACTAAAAGTTTTCCACATTTTTCCTTTAAACGTACGATTAAAACGTTCACATATCGAAGCTTTCATATTGCTATACGTAGAATACATATTTATATTATATTTTTTCATTAAACTTTGAAATATAGAATTATAAAACTCTTTTCCCATATCAACATGTA
>JABFQA010001881.1:0-12469 GCA_022817065.1 Probaryconus sp. ZL-2020 | reverse complement strand
ATTTCACAGGGTCTTTTTGAACCGGCAAATAAAAATAATATTGTTTGAATCTAGTCTTTTAATTTGTTAAATTAAAGTTTTTATTTTTCTTTGAAAAGCTTATGGTTTTAATTTTTTGATAGAGTTAGAATCATTTACAGTCCACACGATTTCGAACACAAAGGGAAACGAATTTTTGTAGAGGAAAACAAGTAATTTTTTTAGAGAAGAGAGAAGATTTAGAAGCAAATATTTTTTTGGGGTAGGGGAATAGAAAGATTTGGAAAATATTTTTTTTTTTTGGGTGGGGGTAAAGGAAAAGGACATACAAAAAAAAAATCTTGCCGAACCCTTTACAATGAAATTGTAATTGGCGTTTGATATCACCTTTTTTTGTTGTATTTCATGAAATAAACTAAACATTATTACAGCTTATTATTATTACTATGAATAATTAAATTGAATGAATTGTCTTTAATAATCTAATTGCTTTTTTAATTTAAATTAAATATTCATTATTTTTAATGTATTATATATATTTTTCGGGTTCAGATTACTCAAAATTTGATAATTCTATCCTAGTCAATTGTCTGAAATGATGTAAAATATTGTTATTTTTATTTTTAATGTTTACGAAGACCATAGTCACAACTGCTATCAATCAATTGTTCTGCGCATTTTGAATTAAAGTAACATAACACAATAATGTATTGTTTTTATTTTTTAAGACTTTCTAATAAAATAAACAATATTTTCCTTCTCACTTAAACAGACTTAGGACTGTCCGTGAAGTTTCCCTAACAGATACATAATTACGTATATTATACATATACCATATGTATATTTTCATAAATCACGTTTTTACGAAAATATACATAAAGTATATATAAACATTTTGTTAGAGTGTTCACGGGTGTGATTAAAAATATTGTTTATCGTATGTAGTATTATTATATTCAAAATAATTAGGAGTTGTGATTATAGTGCAGTATTTCGAAACACTGAAAATACTTTATAGGAGTACCAACAATATTTTTTATTCATAACGACTATTTCTTCAACCGATTTTCAAGTAATCGGTTGTATTCAATAATTCTATAACTATTATAACTATTACCAAAAAAATCCGAGGCTTACTAACCCGGGAGTGCTCGCGCTACGGTCTTTTTGATCGCAACAACAAAGATAACCGAGTGGGATTTTTGTTGATAAACAAAGAGGTCAGAAAAGTACGCGCCTACTCTCGGGCTAAAGAAGTTCAGAATTGTGTTCTTTTAAATAAATATTATTTATAATAAAGTCGTGTTTCATTAATTAAAATCAATTTGACAAAATTGATTAATCATTTTTTTGATTAATTATTGGTTTTATATTGTGTATGTATATAAGATATACATAATGGACGCGAGCCATGATCCAAGATAAAAGCATGTGAATAGTGAAGGGTTATTTTTCTATAAATATATTCTACTTAATTTTCTTTAATATTAATATATAAACATTTTTAGAATTTCTCGGCCAAGGCGCTTTTTTAATGCAGGAATCGTTAACTTCGAACCATGATTTTTCTTTTTTGATCATACAAGTGTAATGTCCTTCATGCATTGACAATCCATGATGAAATATTGCACTAATAACTTTATAATTATGATTTTGAATAATATATATATCTGTAGACACTCCTTTTATATTTACATTATAATTAATTTTTTTAGACTCTACTCCATCATTTTCAAACAACTCAATTTGTAAAACTAACAATTCATTAGTGTTACATATTTCTGTTTTATGTAATAAATAACCATGTCCACATTTTTCACATTTACCTTCAACTCGATCTTTTTTTGTTAATTGTGCATCAATTAGAGTCTGCAGTGTAACACTCTTATTATTATTTTTAAAATAATTAACAGGTAAAGTAATAATGAGGTGATCATTTTCATGTTTATTATTATACGTACAGTTATTATTGCAACAAATTATGGTGTAGTTTTTTGTATGCTTAATTAAATTAAAGACATCATCAATTTTGACACACAAATCATTCATAAATTCTACAGAATCTTGCTGTAATTGAGGAACATAATTGTCATTCACAAATCTTCTTATAGCAAGTATATCAATCACTTTACTATTATCCATATAATTTCTAATGGCTATGTGTAGTATATGTTTATTTGATAATTTATTTAATAATTCATTTCTTATAATATCACAATTGAATAAACATTGAATAACCGAATTTGCATAACACGATACTCCATCGTTATTTTGTAATCCTCGCAATAAAAATTTGCTGTTGTTTGAATCAGGTAAAACTTCTGAAATGTTTATATTTTGGCAATCTAAAACTTTTCTCGGTATAATCCAGTAATTATCAACAATTCTCCTGAAGTTAGAATTTGTTATATTCATGGACGGTAAATCAGGCCTGTACTTTTGTTTTAATCTGTTATATTCGTGCAATGCTTCTGTGCTAGCTTTTACTGAAGCTGGATCAAAATTAATTAAGTGCAAACCATCTATTGAAGTAATTCTTGATAATGCTACGTATACCTGACCATAAGCAAACATACTGTTTCCAGCATCTACAACAGCATTATTTATACTCATTCCTTGAGATTTATGAACGGTGACAGAGTAACTTAAACAAATAGGAAATTGTTTTCTTACAACAAATGCTCTATCTATGATTTCAAATTTCACATTTGTTCTTTCAATATTACAAATTATCCCTGATGATAAAGTGACCGATATTTGTTGAATATCATTCTTATCATCAATATTTCTTTTAATTGCACTTACAACACCTACTGTCCCGTTAACTAAGCCGTTGGTAATATCAATATTTCTTGTAATCATGACTTTCGCACCAATTTTTATTTTTATGATTTTTGGAATTCCTCCTGAACGTGAGCAGTCTTCGTCATCCGTTTGTAAAGCTTTACTTACTTTTTTAAGTAAATAACGTGGACAGTCTATTGCATCATTAGCAATTAATTTGATTTCATCTGATGGAATTCGTGATAACATTTCATTATTTAGAGTTTCACACATGTATCGAGTTGGAAATAAGCAAACCGTATCAAATGGTAATGTATCTATAAAACTACACAATTCTAATAACCTGTCATGACAACTTGATGATTTAAAAATAATTATTCTACGGCTTATCATTTGCATATCTTCATCGTTAAGATAGCCTACGCGTAAACGAGAGAGCATTTGTGAATATATTAAATCATTTTTTTGTCTCATATTAATTGTCAATTCATCATAATGAAATAAATTTTTCCATAAATGAAAGTTTCCAAATGATCCTAAATACTTATTAACTTCAGTTGTAGTGAGCTGTATATATGCAGGATTATCGTTAACTGGCGGTAGTTGCAATAAATCGCCAAATAATAAAATATGCCTTTTCCCAAACCACCCGTCTTCCATATCACTTGTATTAAATATTTCACATAATCTAAGATTTATATACATAAATGTAATGTTAGATATCATTGATACTTCATCAATAATAATCAAAATTGCATCTTTTAATTCTTCTCTTAATACTTTTAAAGCCATATCTGATAATGGTCTGTATTTTGGTGTACAACCATGTTCTACTGGTAACTGAAATAATCTATGAATTGTTAAACCCGAAATATTATAAGCGGCAATGCCTGTTGGCGCTGAAATAGCTACTCGCTTCATTAACTGCTGTTTAACCCAACATCTAATAACATGTATAAGGAAACTTTTACCTGTTCCACCTTCACCGCTGATATAAAGTCTTAATACTTCAGTATCACAGTTTAGTTTATTTGTTACTTTATCAAATATACGTTTCTGATCTTCATTTAATTTTGATACTTGTTCTACAATATTAACCTTTTCCATATTATCATCAATACATTTGAAATCCTTCATAGCTTCATCTGCTTCAATAGGATGACATTCTAATGATGTGTCCATATTTTCTGCATCTTCTTTTTCATAATCATCAATTTTATTTTGTATTAATTCTTGAACATAACTAAATGCATTTTGAATTTCAGTTAATTTTTCATGATATTCCATAGCTTTCGGGAGGCTTTTTTGTAAACTGTTAAAAGACTCTGCATATGTTGTATGACCATCTTTTAAGTCTTCGAAATTCCTCCAAGGTTTAAATAATAATAATAATGTGTGATAAAATTTCTCTGGTTGTATATCAACATTATATTTATAATGATTTATAAGATAAGGATTTTTCCGTTTTTTAATATAACCATTATTTTTTAATTTATAAAATTCCGAAGATTTATCGGTAGGTTCAAATTTTGTGTAATCGAACCATTTAACAAAGTCATATAAACAATATGATTCTAACTCTACTGACCGTTCTGGATAATAATCATCCACAATGTTAAGACAAAAAATATCTGTAGAATTTTCATCTAAAAGTTCAATTTCTTGTCGTTTTTTTAATTTTTTACTTCTTATTTCATTAACATCAATCCATCTGATTGTTGTTTTTGAATCTGTACCATGTAATGAAATGCCTAATAAACTATCAGCAGCTTCTAAAATTCCACACTCTCTATTAGTTAAAGAACGAAGTGAAAAATTCCATAATCGACTGCACAATGAAGTAGAAGAATCAATGTGTTTAAAAGTATCTTGTGCAATGTGACTTTTTTCTCCTTTTGTTTCATATTTTGTAATGTACCAAGTTATGATTTTTGACCTTTCGCCAATAAACTGAATGTCCATGTTTCCTTCCCAAGCTGTGAGAACAACAGGATTATAATCATTGATAAATTGTTCTTCGTCATTTCTAGGAAGATCGTATAATCGACTTTTAGCTTTCAATGCCTTTCTGCCTGCAACGGAAGTAATAGCATCTCTTAAAACTAATGTTTCCGTTATAGGTCGAGGAAATCCAAATCTACAAACTCTTGCGAAACCCTTTTTTGTTTTCTTATTACGAAGGCAATATGCATTGTGATGATGTTTTTGATGACTAGTTACTCGTTCATATAACGTAGGAGACACATTTTTATCTGGAATTCTACACGTTATATATTTTAATATAAATTCAGCAACTTCATCATTAGTGGATTCTCCAAGAATAGGTGCATTTTCTACCCATAACAGTAAATGAAAGTGTTGTGTTCCTCTACTTTGATATTCCCTTCTCCAAAAATAATGAGTTATCTTACCTAATGGATTATCATTTGAAGTAATAAAGTCAAGCATAGCGTGAAATTTGTTGTCAATAAATCTTGATGCTGATACTGGATCTGATGCAATCAATTCTGAAGGAGAAAGTTTATTCATTTTAGGTGTATTAACATCACGAATATATTTTATTAAATCTGACCATAGCCATTCAGCAGGACTTAAAGTTAAAAACCACGTGGCAGGTCCATAATTATCAATCATACAACCCAAATTGTTTCTCGGTCTTTTCCAAAATTGTTCAGTATTTCTAAGTCTAGCAAATACGGTATTTAAATCTGATTCTAATTGATCTTTGGACAGTAAATTTAAGTACGAACCTGCAGTATATCGCTGGTATGGATTTATTATATTCAATTTATGATAAATGCCAGCTTTTAATTGTCGAATGTTATTATCATTAAGTAGATAAAATATATACTGTAAATTTAGTCGAAATTGAGAATGTTTTGACATCAACCTGGACTTAATGAATTCAAAATCAGTCAATCTGATTGACCGATCAGCATTTTGACCATTTTCTCCATACGGAAACAAATCAGGGTAACATAACAAATCCAATGATTTTACTCTACTATCTAGCGGTACATCATTTACTTTTAACATTTGATAAAGTGCTGTTGCACTTTCATTAATTTTTTTTTCATGAAGCGGATAAATAGAATATTGTTCATAAAAATCACTGGTTTTAGACCTTTGAGTTAACAAAGCATTTTTGTGATTTTTAGTCTCATTTTTAATTATGTCATCATCATCATCATCATCATCATCATCATCATCATTATCATCTGTATTTTGTTTACTTTCTTCATTTTTTTCATTTTCTTTAATTTCATCTTTGAAAACAAATTCTAAATTCTGCATATATTTCAATAAATCAGTATATTGTTCTGGTAAAATGATTTGTTCATACAAAGGATTGTTTGCCTTCAACCATGTTAAGGCATTAAAAACTTTCTTTACATCAACAAACTGCTCCCATATAATATTAGATTTGTTAGGTAAACTTCGAACTAAAATGTAAAACTCATGATTGATGTTTATGGGTTCATTATTTGAGCATATTTTTTTAATAGTTTCTTCAATAGGTAGCGGTAAGTGAAATGTACGTCCTTTAACTTTCGGTAATTTACGTTTATAAGGTAAATTTTTATTCGACACTGTTTCCATACGCTGTACAACTTGAAAAGCTTTTGCTTTTTGTATTAAAATTTTTTCATAATCGTTCAGAATTAATATTTCTTCAGGTTGCTCTTTAACTATTAAGTTATTAAGAATACATGAAGGTGGAATTTTATTAGATCTAAATGTTTTTAGACACGTGTCACATACATAATCACAGTCCAGCTTTTGTTGATTAACGTAATCCATCAATTCTAGCCATGGCTTTGAATCTAATGGTTTCCTAAATTTATTAATATCGTTAACGTTTCTTCGAAAGCACAGTTTTTCACATGAAACACACGGATGTACAGGGGCATCTAAAGACTTTTTATTCAAAGCATTAAAAGCATTTGAATATTTCGATTTAATATCATCTTCATCAAGTTCAATTCCTAAACTTTTATGCTCAGTAGATTTTAAATTCTCTTTAATATATTCATATGCTTGTTTTAAATAATTTATATCGATTTCATTAAGTGCTGTATCGATTGAATTAATTTGTTCTACTAGATTAATGACAGTATAAATTAATTTTTTTATATACCTAACATTTGGAAAATGTGGTGATAAAATCAATGTTGAAATAAATGGTGAATTACATGATTTAAAGTCAACGTAACAACTGTACGGGTGACCTTGTTTTAGCGGATTTTTGTGAAAAGTGTTACAATTTTTTAGACTTGGAATAATTGCCTTGATGTTTTTTAATGTTATTTTACTGCAAAATAATAAAAAATCTTTGTAATGATTTACTAAATCCATATTATATACATTGCACATATATTTATCGCAATTCCATGACTTTGTTGATTTATTCTTTTGTTCAATAAGTGGTAGTATATTTGTAATTTTACCTGATTCATTTAAAATATAACTTTGCATATCATTACTAGAGATATTGTTATTTACAATATTAACATTATTAGTGTCAGAAATTGTTTCATTAATAAGACAAAGCGATTTCTTATTTGAAGATATTTTCTCATAATTATATGAGGTATCCATAAAGTAAGCTTCAGAAGATGCATTATGCTTTGCAATTCCACATAAAGCTGTAAGTTGTTCATTAACATTGTTATTAAATTGGCATGATTGTAATTTTGTAATATTTGCTATTGATATTTTATTCAAATTGCCTAATGTTCTTTTCAAAGCGCAAATGTAATTTTTTCTACCTAATTGACACCATTTAAATATCTTTTCTGCTTCCAGTCTGTTATCAAATCCATCTTTTGCATGTAAT
This sequence comes from Probaryconus sp. ZL-2020, assembly GCA_022817065.1. NCBI lineage: Eukaryota > Metazoa > Arthropoda > Insecta > Hymenoptera > Scelionidae > Probaryconus > Probaryconus sp. ZL-2020. The sequence goes on along the minus strand of JABFQA010001881.1, from coordinate 4,869 downwards.
TTATTCGCAATATTTGCAATGTGAATCTCTGACATTTCTTTAATTTTAAATGTTGAAACCATAATATTTTTTCTAATTATTTCTTTCAGTTTCTGACTTTTAGATTTATTTAATTTTACAGTTTCGTCTTTTTTATTTTTTATCTGTTGAAGAATTTTTTTTTTATTATTTGCATAATATTTTCGATTTCGGATTTGTTTTCGAAGTTGACTTTTACTTTTAAATTTGTTTATCTGACTTGTATCATCACTATAATCAGAAGTTGCGAGTTCTACATCATCACTACTCATCTTATGATAAGACGTAGTTGCATTTTCCAGTGTATTTGAACACTCAGTTGATTTACATTCATTAGTATTTATTTCTACATCTAATTTTATATTTACATTTTGGTCTGACATGTCACCCATAGTTTTATCATTACAAATGTAAGAAATATTATTATGAAGTAATGGAAATTGTTCGATTACTTGATTTTGTAAAACTTTCACTAAATGAGGACGCATTAATTCTGTATTGTAAATTAAATTGTTTGGATTTATACCATTTATAATAGATATAGCAAAAGCAATTGCGAAAACTCCACAATCATCGAAATTTGATTGTTGCTGCACTGTTACATATACAACTTTGTCTTCATTCATATCTGGATATAACCTTTTCAATGATATTTTTTGTGCATTAGTTAACTTCTTCTGATTTAATGAATCATACACATAAATTGAACGCGTATCGTAATATGTGCAAATCCAATGATTTACACCATGTAATATTTGAATATGACTTTGATTAGAAGGAACAGACTTTATTTTATAAGGTTTCTGAAATATCAAAGGTTCATATGGTAAAAATGATGTTAAATTTTGTACAATTGAAGTAAACACTGCCATGTGGTTATCATTTATCCATTTATTATCCAATATACTTTGTTTATGAACTTCATTCAAAGAAATTAATTTCAACTTTTTCATTCCTTGCCATGTATAATCTTCTTTATCTTTATTGGAATTTATTGTAATAATATTTTCAGTTATCTTTTCTATTGGATCAGTTACAATACTGTTAGCGATACAGCATTCTTTTGTATTTATTTTCTCATATTCATTTTTCGGAACTTCTTCAGTTTCAGCAACAATTATATTGTTTAACATATTTGAAAGTTTTGTAGTCTGCTGTGTATAATTTTTCACATGTGTTTGATCAATACTTTCAAATTTATTATTTAATGTAATAACTGCCGGTTGATTTTCATTTTCAGATATTTCTGAACAATCAATTTTATCTGAATTTAATACTAACTTTAACGACTTTTTATTACATCTGTACTTATTACTACAATCATTCTGTTTTATTTTCTTCTGTGAATAACATGCTTCAACATTGTTAGTATTTATTTTTCTTTTTTCTGCTTTTGGGATAATATTTTCTGCATTTGAATTATTTTTAACATCACAATTTTCCATATTATGTGTTCTATTGCTATTATCGGAAACTTTAAATAATGTCTGTGATGTTTTATTTATTGAACATTCTTTCGCATTTGTATGTAATAACACATCAGCTGATTTCAAATATTGTTTATTTTCTCCTGACGTATTAATTAAAGTAATTGAGTTTTTTGCACTTGAATTCAACGAAGAAGTTGACTTTTTAAAGAGATTTTTATGTTCAGTAACTTTTACAGTCTTTCGAATTTGACCGAATGAATTTTTGTCAGCATTCTTTTTTGTTACTATGTGCAGGATTTTATTACTTGTTTCATTATTAGTAGTACTATTATTTTGCAGTGATAAAGGGGAGAATCGTAAATTATTCTTAGATGATTTGTTAGTACTTCTGGAATTATCTTTTGTTGTTGATTTAACTTCAATATCATTTTTACTTAGGAAAAAATTTTTATTTTCATTTATATTTGTAGCTACATTCTTTCTTAGAGCATCATGATGTCGTTGAATAATTACATTAAAAGGAACAATTTTTTGTACAGGAAATTTAAGATCTTGTGGAAAATGTTTAATTTCAGAAGTTTCATACATTTGTAATAAATGGTTTCGCATTAAATTGTGATCATAATGAATTTTATCAGGTCTTATACCAAATACAAGTGAAACCGCAAAAGCTATTGCATACACACCACAGTCGATGAAATTAGGTTGGTGTTGAACTTTTGGAAATCTTACTTTTCTTAAATCAAAATTTGGAAAAAGACCTTTTAAACAGATTTCGACTTGAGTAGTGAGTTTGCCATAATTAAGTGAATCATAAATGTAAATATTTTTATTTTCATAATAACAACATACAAAATGACCAGGAGTGTATATAATTTGTATATAACGTCTATTTACTGATACAGGTTTAATAAAGTCAGGAAACAGCCACATATCTGGCGACTGGGGATTGAAATCTGGTATACTCTTTTTTACTATAGAGTTAAATACAACGGCATGCATTAATTCTAACTCTTTATTATTTGCAATTAATTCTAAGTCTTCATCATATAATTTCAAAACAAGAAAATCCATAGCGTTTTTCTCTTATAAGAGTAATAAAGTAATGGAGAGGATAAGGATAAAGAATTCAATAATTCAATTCAATATAATTTAATTCGATATTTATTTTAATAATTTTTATTATATATATAATAAATTTATAAAATACAACAATAACGCTCTTGGAACAACGTTACCACAAGAATCCGAAAAGGATCTCGGAGCTATATTAAATGACGCTACTACACAAATCTATTAAAGATTTTGGAGCTATATTAAATGACGCTACTACACAAATCTATTAAAGATTTTGGAGCGAGCTACTACAAAAATCGAATGATTTTGGAGCGAGCTACTACAAAAATCGAATGATTTTGGAGCGAGCTACTACAAAAATCGAATGATTTTGGAGCAATATTAAATAAAAATCCGTGGGAAACCTGAAAAAAAAGAATCAGTGTTATTTATTTCACTTTAATAAATATATAAAACTCTAATTTTAATACAATCAACTTTGATTGTTTATAAAATTACAAACATTTCTATCAATATAGGGTCAACCAGGGTAATTGAACATCCGGGTTCTAAAAGGGGACATAAGCTCGTGGCTGAACGTCTCGCACATTGGAACGCCACTCAGGGGGCTTATTATTGAAATAAACATTGGAAAAAGGACATTGAATATTCTTTTTCTGTCTCTTTTTTAATGCGTGGTATAAAAGGAAACAGAAATAGAATGTTCAATGTCTTTTTTCTAATGTTTATTTTAATAATAAGTCCCCTGTAGTCGTGCGCGAACTAGCACCACTCCAGTTTGCGCACATTTTCTAAGTGGCATTCTAATGCGCGAGACGTACAGCCAAGAGCGCATGTCCCATTTTAGAATGCAGACGTTCATTTTTTCAGAGAATAACCCTGAAAAAATTACTGTTTTAACAACAATCTAGCCACAGAAGTGCATTTGGAAAAAATTACCGTTTTTAAGAGGAAAAATTTCTGTTTTATCCACAAATTTTTTAGCTTTATCATAAAATCTTGGTGTTCAAACAGAAATGTTTTCAGTTTAAAACAGTAATTTTTCCTGTTAATTAAACACGGAAATTTTTTTCCAAATGCATTTCTGGGGCCCTATTCTCTAACTTTCCTTAACGCTTAAGGATGGTTTTTATTCTATGTCGAAAACCGGCAACACTGTTCTGTCGATGTTTATACCGATATTTCCAATTTTAAGATAGGTGTAAACGTTATTTAAGATAGGTGTAAATGTTATTAATAATACAATGTTGCCAGTTTTCGCCATAGACTAAAATCATCCTTAAGCGTTATGTCCTCCGCACACAAATTTCAGTAAGCTCGGTAAGCATATACGGAATATAGGATGCGTGCGCACAACTGTGATCTTTTAAATGCTAACCGATGCTTACTGAAATTTATGTGCGGAGGCCAATATGGAAAGTTAGAGAATAGGGGCTCTATTCTGTATCGCGAACGATGTTCGTGCGTGCGCAGCTGTGAACATAGCCACATTGAAATTACAATACGGCTGTGTTCAGAGCTGTGCACGCACGAACCACGTTCGCGATAGACCCCCAGAGCCCCTGTGGTTAGATAGCTATTAGGAACTGACATTTATCAAAGCGCCATCTGGATGAACTATTATTAGGATAAACATTTGAAAAACAATTACATTTTATTTAAAAAGTAATCGGAATATATCATACATTTTATTCTTATACTTCATATTTATTAATTATTGTAAGGAATAATATTATATTAATTGAGTATAATTAATTAAAAATATGTTTTCACCCTTAAATCTGCCATTTTATTTAAGGCCACGCTTCCATGTCAGATCCCAATCAAAGCAGTAAATTTTTCAGGGTTATTTCTCTCAGTGTATTATTTTATTTGTCCTTTTCTCAGAATTTTAAATCAAGGAAAAAAAGGACAAATTCACAACATTTTGAAATAAGCGTGTTCTTTCTGCATTAGCCCAATCGAGGTTAGGCTTAATTTTTAGTTTTCATGTAAAGAACTCATTCTTTTTATAAAATGTTAAAACTGATGGCGTATTCCGTTTCTAACATTATTTTATAATAATATAGGACAGACAATTCAACTCACATAAGTGCGTCCTTTATTATTATAAAATAATGTTAGAAACGGAACACGCCATGAGTCAGGGGCCCTATTCTCTAACTTTCCTTAACGGTTAAGGATGATTTTTAGTCTATGGCGAAAACTGGCAACATTGTATTAATAACATTTACACCTATCTTAAAATTGAAATATTGGTATTAACATCGACAGAACTGTGTTGCCGGTTTTCGCCATAGACTAAAAATCATCCTTAAGCGTTAAGGAAAGTTAGAGAATAGGA
>JABFQA010001880.1:0-12471 GCA_022817065.1 Probaryconus sp. ZL-2020 | reverse complement strand
CGGTTAGTATGAAATTCTTTCTTTTTAAATTTCTCTTTTTGTCACATTTGTCGGAAAGATCTAGAGATATGCTTTTGGCTTACTGCAATGATTCCAGGGAAACAGTTTTTGTCCAGTTTGGCAAAACATTTTCGAGAACAATTTATCGTGCCCTAATTATTTTACACAACAAAATGCGGTGTCAAGAATAAAGTTTGAAAGTTTCGTTATCCGAAAACAATGGAACGATTGAATTATTTAAAGTAGATGTTAAAAATTCACAAAACAGATTTATGTAAAATTTGCAATCTTGTTGACTGAGCCGTCGACGAAATGATACATAAGTTCATGAAGTGAATGCAACACTTGGAATTGAATAAATAAAAAAAAAAAAAAGAGGAGTAAACATTTTTTAAATTCTGTAGAGAGCACAGTACATTTAAACTCACGCGAAACACTACATTTGTCGCGGATAACACAATAAACATACTCAAAACAAATTTTTAAAATGCTATTCACGCTACATGAATTGTGAAATAAATTCATGAATACGTCGAATAAATAATGCCTATGTAATAGTATTAGACGTGTAAGCGACGAAAGCGATTTTTTTTTCAGAGTTGGCGAGAAAGCGCATAAAATTCATGATGCAAAAAGTGCCTTGTTCTGTATTCGTAGTAACGTCCAATTACGCTATACATGGTATTTTATATGAAACACACGCGCGTGTGCGGCTCACCTCGGCTTTGCCAGCTTTCGTCTCCAGGCGCCCTTTCGTTTGCTACGAAACCCCGTCGCCCTTACGGTAAGCGAAGTAATTACACGCGCGTTTCAAGGGCGCACCAACTGAATACAGAAATTATGCAGATGATGTAATAATATTCGCCACGCGTTTGCCGGGTCAATATTGAACTGAAGCTTGCAAGCAATTTCTGTATATCCGCGAATTTGAAAATTTTCAAAACAAAAAAAAAAAAAAAAAAATGTGATACCACCATTTACAATACACGCGTTAAACAATTTCACTTTCATTTCAATATTTTATATTTCGCTGAGAAATATTTTATATTTGGTATCGTAACAATTTTTTATATCTCTTTCAATTCCACTGCGATGAAATTGATAAAATGATTGAAACAAGAGAATGAATCTCAATGAAATTGAGAAAATGAATTTATTCAGCATTAATAATGTTGTAGAATCCAACACCGTGCGACATAATAACTAGTTTGATATTGATTGAATGATTATATAGCAAACTGTTATGCAATACAGTGTGCTATATATTTTTCTGTTATCGAAAGAATTGTTGTTCTGAGATCGTGAAGATCTAAAGTACAAATTATAACCAACCGACATTTATCTTTTGGTATGAATAGATTATATTACAGTTAACGAGAATAAAGCTGAAAATAAAACTGATTCATCTCAGGCGGAAATTGTATTAGGGTTCTGAACCGATTCTGATTAAGCAAAACCTATTACTATCACAGACCTATTAGGGTTATAGTAGGTTTTGTTTGTAACGCTTAAACACGCGATTGCTTCACGATCGATAAGTTTATTGGGTGATTACCAGAGTTACTGAATGAACTATTAAAGTATAATTTGAATATATTGTTTTTTTTTTTTCGGGGTAATTTCATTCATAATTTAATAACGATATGAAGTTTCATTTATGATTTAATGACTTATAGATAAGAGCTTATATCAAAATTGTACGAAGGGTATCGGGAATATTAACGATTTGCTGATAACCGCGTGGCTTTTGTTTATCCTTAATAAAGATCAAAGCGTTAGAGTTATTGGCTCTAATGGTGCTTGGAGTGGCACCAGAATTGGACTTAGGGATGGATTGAACAATCAAATTTTGACTTAGCATATTTCAAATTTTGTTCACTAAGTGGTATTTAAATATCCTCATCATATCTATTTGTTTGAGATAAAATAATTTCTTGTGATTCTATCACCGATTACTATTTTTATTCAACTACCAGAAAGTTTCTCTCTCGTCAATGCGCCAGACAAAGTTTCTCAATATTACAATCTTTCTTCAACACCTGATTCACAATTTCTTCATAAGAGCTGCTAATCAGTATCCCAAAGTTTCCTCCCATGCAACTTTTCTGCCATGAAATCTATCAGCGTTGGACCTTACAAGATTCCCAACGTTCCTCGAGGACGATATATAAATCATTCGTTATCTTGTTCATCTTATCTCGTTAAGAGTCCGAGGATATTTAAACGAATTCGTTCCCAAATAGAATGAAGATATTTTTTGATTTCACTATAACACGTATAATAGCGCTTGGCAAAAGACTGGAGGCGTCGCGGTATTGCGCTGTCTACATGTAATAGCGGCTGGTGCCATAAATCAGGCGTTGCGAAGTCGATTGAGACGTCGCAAGCAGCACTCTTTGCGCGGGCAGGCCTTTTTGTCAGGCCGTTTTGTGGTGTGTGCCGGTCGTTAAACGCAGGCAGAGCTGAGTGTGTCGAAGTAACGATATGCTAAAGGCGACTTGCCACGGTAGCGACACTCCGTTCGCTCGGCCTCTTCGCTCGACGATCGCAATGATATATTCGACTCAATACGTTCCGCAGGACGTTGCTGCTTCCACCTCTTATCTTCAGTTCATGTCGGCGCTGCAGCGAATGCCGAGTACTGCCACTCGACGGTGAATTACGCGGTGCTTATGCCGCCATTCCATAAAGTCCTAGAGCCAAACCACCCGTAAAGTATTATTCGCCTGCGCTCTCTTATTGGCCAACTTTACCGGAGCTTTCCGCCGGCGAAACTCAAGTGTTTAAATCCACCATTTTAGCAATTATAATACTGCCCTTTGTCCTTGTTTTTAGGAACAAAAGCCGAATCCAAAGCCGGGCTACGAATTAGTTGCTTCATTCATTTATTTTACGCCGTTGTACTTTTGAAACGATAACGTCACGACAGGGGTGTCACTTGTACTTGTTGATGTTCTACCGTATAATTATGACTCGCACAAACTCAACAAACAATTAAACAGCCTTCTGAAAAACTCTAACCGGATGCTAATTATAACTTTATTGTGAGAACTGTGGCTATATTGATGGAACTGGTTAATTGTATATCATGTCACAAATCATGGACCGTCATAATTGCAAATAAAATGTACCGTTGGTTAGTGAAAGCCCTTGAAAATGTTTTAAAACAGTAGAATGGCCATATCTCGTACAGGAATATGAATTTTTACAAATGTCTTTTATTCTCTTCCTAATTTACTGGATTTAAGTTTATTGAAATATTGAAGAAAAGATATTCAATTGATTTCGTCCAAATGTCGAATATCACAGTTTATTTTTTTTTAAGAGCACTTAGTTAATTAATCAAAGCAAAATTATATCAATTATACAAATGCACGTGAGGAGTGCTTCGACAGGAATTACTTGGAAGCTTCTTCCAAGCAGAAATAAAAAGACATGAAAGCACTTTTGATCTCACTATCTGTTAGCAAAAGGAAAAACTCCTTTGGTAAATACTAACGATCAGCTTCAGGTATGTGCAGGAGACTCCTTTACATCTAGATAAGCATTTGAAAAGGAAACTGAAAAAAGGTGCTCCGCTCTTTATCTGCTATATTTCATGATGACGCGGTGGCTCTGAGCTTCTTCTCCGCAGGAGGAGGAGATGAAACATTCTTCTAAGTTGCGTCAAAAGAAGTCCTCGGTAGTTTGAAAAGTCTCGAGGAGGAGGCTCTTTTTAGGCGACAGTGGTCGAGTCGGAATGTTATCAAGGGACAAATTCTTCCGTATTGATTCGGGCCACTACATGTGTACGTAACAACTTACAAACGAGAAAGATGTTTCGGCCTTGGTGCAACTCTCTGGAAGAGCAAACAACGAGAGAAACGAACAAACGAACACCGTCTGGGATAAGGCGATAGGAAAAGGAAGCTCGGGCATCCTCCGATTCCCATGAAATTTCGCGGGTCGATGGCGTGGCCAAGGCTCAAGTGAAATCAATTTTACGGACGGATTCATATCGATGGTCGAGCGTGAATCGATATACACGGTGACGGCACACCGCCTCGTCAAATCACTCTTCGATTCGAGCGTTGTTAAATCGGATTCCGTGATCGTAGTTCTGGTGACGGCGCTACGCTCGGACATTTTACTGCCGCTCGATATTCGCCTGTTCAACCGTGCAATCAATTCGATTCTTCTTTTTTATCGCGTACAAACGATATTTTTTCCTCGCTAAGGAAATTACTGTCTTATGGCTTGAACTTTATTTTCATTAATGGTACTTTACAGCGAGAGAATTCTCAGCTCTAACGGAGAACGGAATCGTTAAATTCATTTGATTATTTATTCAGTTCGTAAAAACAGATATAAAATTACAGATATTGTTGAGGGATTATCGAATTTGGCCTTTCAATTTATTTCAGATTATTTAACAATAGTTTTAATTTGATTGCATTGTTTTTATATTAAAGTTAAAAGAGAATTTTTTGAAGTTTTCAATTTAACTTTTGAAGAAACTTGCTCGGAAATGTTTTTTTTTTTTTATATTTTAGAGAAATTTTATTTTTGTTTTTATATCCATTCTCTAGCTGACGATGAATATAAATGTTATAATTTTTTAAATCTCGTAATATCAGTGCAATAACAAATCAATTTTATGATAAAATTACTCTTCTTTTTTCAATTTTGATATAAATTGCCAACGTTAAAAGCTTTAATGTTTTTGTACGCCGTGAGTGAAAATAGCGAAATGTGTTGTTGAGACTTCTTAATGGAAGAGTAGAGAGTATAGTAAGTTCAATATAAAAGTGAGAGAACTCTTTATATCTTTCGATGTGTAAAACAAGAATTGCGTGCGAATAGTCTGGATGGGGAAAAACAAAAGAAACCAACATCTGTAAGAGAAATGGAAGGTAAAGCAAAGTGTAATTATCCTTCAGCTTTTAATCGTATATAATAAAATACAAGATTCAAAATCAAAGTTTATAATTAATAATTTCATTCATTTATCAATACCTTCAATCATTATCAATATTCTCTTTTATAAATCAATCTATAATGTCATTAAAATTTCTATGTCATCCTTTTTACTCATAATAATAATGACTCAAAATGGTTTCTTACGATGATAAAGCATATCTTATCTGAATAGTTGAAAAACTAATCCAGACTCATCGATGAAAATATTCATCTGGTAATCATAAAACTTTTTTATTGGCACATTCGTGAAGCTTAACTAAATGAGATGTTTATCCGACTATCACAATGATTGCTAAGTTTGGGTGTTTCTAAACCGCCTCCGGCGGAGTTTTTGTTTTTCAGTTTTGTAATGCTTTGCTGCATTGCCCCGGAAAAAAAAATGGGCGCTATGTCATCACATACTTTGCCACGACCAAGGCACAACAGTTGACAACTGGATGCCGACCTAAGCATTATGCTTCTTAGAAACTTTCTCATTCGTCAAATAGAAGCTCGCCTTTTTGTTGAATTCCGCGACGCAACGATGCTCCCGAGGGGCGAGACGGTCCTGCCTTATCCTTGGTTGACGAACAATGGGATCAAAGGAAACACCAGGAAGATCGAAGCTTTGCAAGGAACTCATTTGCAAATATGAAGATGCGAGTCTTTCGCAGAAAAAGAACTCGACAAAAGCATTGCAAGCGTCTGCTTCGTATTTTTGTAGTAGTATATAGACTTGACAAATTATGCTGTGATGGCGGTAATATAGTTTTTATTACGGAAGTTTAATGCTTCGTGCGAATATACTCTTGTGATTACTTTGTGAATGCACTGACGAGAACAGGTGTCTTAATTTTAGATGAACTTGTTGATGGTTTCAGTTGATTTTTTATGCATGGATAATTCGCTAAAAACGATCTACGTCAAATGAATTATTCAAAGGATTTTCTTATTTTGTATTCTGCTTTTGATTAATTTTACATGAAAAGACTATTTTTAACTACTGAAACGATGTATATAATGGTTCGTTTAACGTAATAGGAAAAACGATGAATCTCGATAAAGGCTTTTGAAAAGAAGACATCATCTACGATAAGTCAGTTTTATATCTACGAATTGGAGGAGCGATGTATGGTGGCATTCGTTCAAAACCTCAATCCATAGGCTTTTGTTCCTGATCCCGGATTGAGAAGTAGCAGAGGGATCAGTGACTCGTGTGTATGAAGCACCTCAATTTGGATTAGCCAGCCACTGCTGCCAATCTTCGTTGGTCTCTGACCTACCTTGTGGTTACTTCATCGGATTAGAATCGATCCTTCTTTCGAAGAAATCTCTTTGGATAATCCACAGGATAGTTTCTTACCGGATGCACCGAGGGAGGTATCAGAGATGACGAAGTGATTTCTTAAGGAAAGATCAGATGGTGGACTGATTTTTCTATATTACTTATTCTATATTATTACATCTTATTTTTGAATCGCATTTCGCTTGAGCTTTCCATTTTCATATAATTTCAAATCTCACTTGCAATGTATTAAATTATCATATCGAGATCATTTGTTCCATCACTTATTCTGCAAATGATTTAGTTGAAAAGTTTTATCTATCGAATTGAAAGTATTCGTCCAATTCTAAAAGGATCTTTGTAAAGGAATAAAAGAAACGTCCATTTATTATGTTAATTTTTATTGGTTAAAATTTCCTGCGACGTAGCAGAATATGAAAAAAGTGTATGAATAATAAGAGCTCGTTCAGGTAGTCACTTTCTTGGATGTTTACATGCAAGAATATCATTTTGTTTTGATCCAGCGTGTTCCGCCGTTTTCGTCGTCTTTCACTTGTGGATAATAAGTTTCCGGAGTAGTGACCCGTGAATTTCGAATACGTTTGCACCGGTTGCGGCGACAGCTCGGTCGACAAGACAAGTTCACGATCGGTCGATTCGATTATGGAAATTCCAGTAGTGTGCTCGATCGTTACCGCTGACTATCGATTATGATTTCACAGGGCCAGAACTTCTAAGGCACATCACCGATAGATCGCTTCAGAGTAAGGTATTTCAGGTTGATCTCTATTCGAACGACGATGAGGATTTCCCCATATTATCGAGCAGAGCAAAGCTTTGCTTTGTCGTTACTTTGTCGTCGCATCGTTGGTTGATTCGAGTTACTCGATTCCTCTGGAGAAATCGGTTGCGATGTTTCAAATTCTTTGAATTAGTTTCAACTATTTGCATTCGATTTGACACTGTAATTGATTGCCTCAATCAATCGAATCCCTAAGGCATTATTTCAATCTTATTTAACAAAGATAAATGTTATTTAACATTATTTTATTTATAGTAAAAAGACTCATTATTGCGAAAAATGAACCTTTTATCAATTTTATTGAATTACATTCCAAATGGTAATTTTAATAATATAATACTTATCATTGCTTAATGTGGAATTTGGAAAATTGTATTCAAAGGGTTAACGATGGAATGAAGTATTGATGAGAAAGTAATTGAATTTTCAATAGCAAAGAACTCGTAGTGGAATTTAGGAAATGGTCGAAATTTTTCTCGATTATAAAATAACATTTAAATCAACTGTCACTTCAAGAATCGAAAGCAAAGGGCGTAAGACACACAAAGTTGCGGAGCTACCCTCGTGAATTAATTGGTAAATCACAAGCAACGTAATTGCTTCCGCCGGATTTTATCTGCTACGTTAAAAAAGAAGAGGGTAAAGACAAAGGGAATAAACAAAACCCTCATCTTGTCTTTGTTGGCACAATGGCGAAAGTTTCGGCTTTCGGTCTGTACTGTCTTTTGTACACGGCTAATTCATTAAGGGTAGTGGTAACTTTCGTGTTTCATATAGTCCCAACCAGATGATTTCTTAAAACCTGGAATTTTGTATCATTTTTCATGGTAATTTCAGGAGAAGATTTATAAACGTTGGAGATGAGAAAAAAATACTAATATAATAAACATAATATAACATAATATACGTTGGAGATGAGAAAAAATTGTACATAAATATACATGACTACATATTGCACTTTGATGAGCAAATAGTGAATTTAATTTGCAAACAAAAAAAGATGAATGGTTATTTTAACGTTTCGTTGGTTTTTTAAAGTCATTATTAGTTTGGTAATTATAACTACGATATCTCGACCATTAATCTTGTGACGCAAGCACATATGAGGATAGGTAAATATTAGTTTACGTTTCATTAGCTACGAGACATAATTGAAATCAGTAACGGGATTTTGATGTCCAAAAAATCCATGGTCAGGTTGTGTAACGAAAGCGTTGTTATATATTTAAATTAATTAAAAGTGGATTGCATTTCGTTACGTATTTATTTAATTTTTTTTGATCAATGCGTCGTTCGGGCAAACGGAATAAACTGTATCAAAAATGTGTTCCAATTTTTTCAAATGCTTCGGACATTAAACTCAAAGTCGTATTGAAAATAAAACTTTTGTTTTATTTCACTTTATTGAATAAGTTAATTTAATTTTATGAAACGAAGAACGCAATCTATTCGCATGATGAGCTCTATGTTGCAGAGCAGAAATAAAAGTGAGTAGTTTACAACGCGTTTGCTTTGGAATTTAAGTTCTGGAATGAAAGACGGCTCACAAAGTTGGAAAGAGCAATTTGAAAATGAAGCTCGGAAAGAACAAGAATCGTTCTTACTTCTCTTGTCGTGAGTTCCTTTTTCTTTGACTTTGTGCTGAATCCAGAAAAAGAGTCAGAGAGGTATCATACACGGCCAAAGTAATAGTGGAAATGTATTGAAAATCTATAAAACAGAGTAACTCGATCAGAGCCGCAGTCCATTGCAGCTTGGATGAAATGCAATTTAAACAAATTGGCGTGGCGAGCAGTGAGAAAGAGAACGACAACGGATTCCGGTTTTGCATGGAGGTGCACCTTTCCGGATTAATCGAAAACGAACCGAGGATGGGAGTAACGAACGTTTATCGCAGAGAGTAATAATTTGATTTTCATGCAGGTTTCGGTCGGCCTCTTTCCACTAGCTGTGTCCCGATGTATACCAACGACGAGCAATGATCCTGGTCAATTGGGACGAGCGTGATGTCACAACGCTTATGGATATTCATTTGAGAGAAAATGACACGTCCTGACACGTGACATGCGTCGCTACGCATCGTTCTATTGTAAACAGGATAACATACAGTCGTTAAATATTTTGCAAATGCGATTTTAGTCATTTTATCCACGAAAATATAAATAACGTACAGGAAGTGAGTTAATTCAATTTTTTTACATCATAACGTTCTATTATATTCCCCACAATCGATTTGCCGATTATACAGAATACGAGATATTTTATCAAGTGATTAGGTTATCGAAAATTTTGTCCAGGAAAGTGAAAATAATTCAAGTACTGTGAATTATGTACATTTATAAATTTATGTGGAAAAATCGTTATTGTCGTTATTGGAAAAATCGAATTTGTCTTGTAAATTGATTTTTTACTCGTTGTGGGATTTGAATAGCAATGGAAAATGGTCAATCGATTTTATTATGAAGAATTTTATGGTTTTAGTCGATGCTAATAATGACAATATTATCAACATCGTCAATATTACGATGGTACTTTGTTCTTACTTTATATTACTTAAATACTTATTATATACTAAATTATTTCAAACAATTACTAAATACTATAAATTTCGTGTAACTTTCTTTAACCGTTATTGAGAAGTTAAAAGCTTCGTTGAAAACTTAATACGATTCTTATAGATACTTCAGTTGTCTCCAGGATAGTGTAAGATTAACTTTTTCAATTTTTAAATGTAACCACTGACGTATACATTTTCTTCATATGACATATTATACATGTGTAAAGTTGCTCTACAGTTACTAAACACCTGTTGCAGATTTATTTTAAATAAGTTACAAAATAGGAGGGTAAATATTTTTTTGTTTAATAAATGTGCTTCTTATTTTTTATTCTCAAATCTTTACAACTGTTATTATTATTATTATTAATTATTATCAATTATTTATTATTATTATTATTATTATTATTATTATTATTATTACATAGTGACCAATAATTCAAATTAATTAAACGTTACAAAATCAAGCAAATTAGCTACATGTACTCGATTACAATGACCAACTAATTTCCCTAGTTTTGACTGTACTTGCGTAAAAGCAGCGCAGTTTCCCGTATTTTATGGTCAGTGCAGTACGTCGTAGTATCTGATTGCATCATAAATCGAAACGGGATGAGCTGGGGTTTGCATGCGGAGTTACCTTACTGGTATTCATCTAGTCATTTTGAAAAGCCATAAAGCCGCATCAATGCTTCCAACTTTACGAGGACACAGCTTTATCGGTTCAGCTTATTTACCTTTTTTTTTTTTTTTTTTTTTTTATTCCACTGGCGCATTAATATCTGTAATTTCATAATGCGCCAGAATGCACAAAATGTATGTATTTCATAATGCATCAGTGACAACCATCTCGTATTTGTTCATCTCACTCAATTATAGTACCACTTCATCAGAATGTTTTTCAATAGCTTATCGCGCTTTTACATGCTAACGTCGCTACGCACCCTAAGCCTTGTGTAAACACGGAATATCGATTTCCGATGTCATATACTTTTTATTATCATACCAAAGAATATGGGTAATAATTAAAATTCTAAGCCATGGGTTCACTTTCCAATTCTAAAGTTTTCCGTTCAAACTTTTTGGATGATAACTATGTATTCTTTCTACGCAAATAGACTTTTAGTTGAATACACGTTTAAATGTAAATGAGGGATTTAACATATCGTTCAATACTCAATACTTTGTTTTGTTACCTTTCAGCAAAAGGATTTTCGTAAAAACAACTGTAAAAAGGGAATTGGTTTGACTCGATCAACTGAAATCATTTTAAATCTGATGAAATAAAATGTAATTCATTTATTTTCTATTCGCTATAAAATATCGGCAAAGTGATCACTCTTACTATCGGATGTAATTCGGATTATGCGATATAAGAATTTTTTTAGCCGTAACAATGATCTAGTAAACCCAATCCGTAAGGGAACGCAATGGAAATTGATGAAATTAATTGAAATCGCTGAAAAGTGTAATTGGAAAGGGGAGTGAATTTGTGCGGATGAGATTTTTAGCGCGTTATCCATGCCGCAGATTTGAACGGTGTCGCTCAGCCATAGATGGAGGAGACGAGTAACAGTTGTTCCATTAAAGCGATTTGGTACCAACTCGAGTACTTGGGCTCTGCGGTGATGACTCAGCAGGACTCGAGCTCACGCCGGAAAAGAGAGTGCACTCGAAAACTCGCATTCTGTAATTAATTCAGCGTGCAATGCTACATTTAATCGCAATAGACCATGTGTCGTGCGTATCAGGTACCCCATTCGCGCGTACGCAACGACTCGCTACAATGTTCGCATCAATTGTTCGCGTAGCTATGTAAACCACTCACCGAGCGCGGAATCGCCGTTGGCGTTACTTGTTTCTACTGTAATGCTATGTGTCCCGCTTAGTTTTACTAGTGCCGATTGGACAATGAAAAATGAATGCGGGTGTTGAATTGTCAAAGCCCAACAAATGTAATAATTCATGCTTTAAGGCGATGACGTGTATCAACCGTTAGATTCTGTGAACCAGTTCATTTTTTATGCTGTGCCACACTTCATAAAATATTGTTATACTTTGTATACATTATGTCGTAGTAACTGTACAGATGAATGCTGTTTTTCTTTGATATTGATGCAATCTCATTGCGTAAAGAATTGTCTTTTTATAGGGTAACAAATTTGTTGTTGATATTTTATCATAAGATAATTTTTTTTTTATATTGTAAATAAATGAAATTAGAATTATAAAACAGATTTTCTAGTTGCCTTTTTTTTTATTGTTATTGTTGTTTTATCGTTAATGTATAGATTTGAAAAACTCGTTATGGTCAGTATAATGAGTCAAGATCGGACGTTTTATTATCGACATATATCCAAGTCATAGGTAAAAACGTGTTTTATTACAGCATTTTGTATCGAGTTACAAGTATGTACTGAAAACGTATTTAATAGATTCTGGATAATATGGAGCTCATTTAGATAAGAGTAACTAATTCAGGTAGTATACATTATCTAAATTTGTTAGTGCAGTTGCAAATCTTCGTAAATGTAATTCGTAAATAATTGCTGAATTTAACTTAAAGAGAGATTATTTGATAAGAAAGACTTGAGAATTTGTCAGCATAAAAAAGTATTGGTTCAATTGTTCAATTGAAATTGATATGCAAATTATATTGAAACATTGTACGTCAACTTTATTTACTGTACAATTTACTTTGAATTTTATAATACTTATTAAAGTAATACAGGTTCGGTGTTTGTGCGGTATTTAAGCCTGCAAGGCCGGTTCTTGAACGTAAGAATGTAAATTGGTATTAAGCACATTGAATAAACAAATCGAACCATGTGCGAAGAACTACTGTACTTTTTACTACGCTTAAGCAAAAAAAAAAAAAAAAAGAACTTG
>JABFQA010001879.1:0-12471 GCA_022817065.1 Probaryconus sp. ZL-2020 | reverse complement strand
TAGGTGGAATAAGTTATGAGTAAGATCTTAGAAGGACGTTGGAATCTTGTTCATTAAATTATAAAAAACTTCTGTTATTAATAGTTAAAAAATATAAACTAAGTTTCTTGTACATTTTTTGTAGTGGAATCATTATAAATAAATAAATACCTTAAATAACCTTAACTATCTTTTTTTCATTTTTAAACTGATATTCATTATCAAAATATCTAATTTATGTAAAATTATATTAATGAAATTCAAATTTTCCGCCGGCAATGAGACGAGTAATTTGAAAAGATTTTAATATTAAAATCCAATGGTTAATTGTTTATATTGAAATGAAAAATCAATTTTTATTATTAATAAATAAAAAACAATTAATATTAATCAGCAGTAAAATATCTCTTAAAATTATTTTTCTAACATTAAACAATTTATATATCTCCAATTTTGTTTCAATCTCAAATTTCAAAAACAAAAATAATAGAAACGTTCTGCTATTAAAAAAACCTAACCTTTAAATTACACAGTTGTCAAGAAAAATTCGTTCCAAATGATCCTAATAAAAGTGGATATGTTGGTGATAGAGATTCCAAATTACATTTGAAGCTTGCTGTAAAACAAATCCTTCGTCAAAAACCAAAGATACACAGTACCTCTCATTAAATTATTACATTGAAGCTGAAACTTACGCCGGATCTAAAAAGCTTTCTCAAGTTTAGTTTAGAGTGTCAGGTAATAGAGTTCCTGATATTCTACAAACAATAGGCAACATTTCATACAACGTGTTATTACATTAACACGAAATGATAATGTAAAATATCAGACCGGGGTAGTATATTTGATGGTAAATAATTTCTGGTGTTATATATTACTATTCTCATGTACACTTTAATATTTAAATAAATAATCTATTATTTTTTACAGGAAAATACCCATGATATTCAATCTTCAATTTAATTTAGATTAAATTACAAATTAAAACAAAAAGATCTTGTGATGCGAAGAGAGGGAGAGCCGTTAACAGATATTAATCATTATCCAATTTTAAATCAACAAGAAGCTGCTCGAAGTTTTGAAGCAACTTTTCAGAACGACTGTGGAAATAATGATATCTGTGAAAGTGATTTACAGGGATGCTACTTTAAACTTATCTGTTGAGTACTTTTATATCTTGAGAAAAAGTAATTAACTAATATTTAAATTTGTTCCCCAATAGAACATAACGTATATTATATGTATATTATACGTATAATAGATGTGCATACATATAATATACGTATAATATACATATAAATACGTTATGTTCTAACAGGATTGTTAAATAAAATATAATATTCTTTTTAGTCTCCTCTATAAAGCCTAATTTTTATAAACATTTGTTGGACGAAAGAGAAGATGTTGTAGTCGACACTAAAGGATCGTTCACAATGATGCGTAAACGCGCCGTTTGCTATATCAAATACATAGGAAGTGTAAACGCTTTCGTTACGCTTTCTATGTATTTGATATAGCAAACGCTGCGTTTACGCATCATTGTGAATGATCCATTACACTATTAATGTTAGCGAATAAGCTTATGAGGCACAATTGTTTATTATACATTCATCTAGTTTAAATTACATCGCCAGTAAAATTAATGATTCTGTTACTACAGTTTGTTCAATACTACTGTAGTTTCATGTTCGATTAGCAATACTTTCAAACAGGATCAAGCAATGAATATACAAGTTAAATTAGTTGATTCTACTAGATTTTAATTGAATCAGCCGTATTTTATGGTAAAATACACGCAACTAAATTTTATAATTGAGCCAACTATGAAAATGATATTAATCTTATCAACTGTGATATAGTGTTGATTGAACGATATTGTAAAGTTGCAAGTTTTAATACATGTAATTAAATCAACGATTAATAATATTTAATAAAATTAAAATAAAGCATTCAAAATTATTTTGAACAAATTTTCATATAATACACGCTATCTCGCAATGAATATTGGGGAGATTTGAACGCAGGAAGTTAAAGTTATAAACTCTGATACATGTCAACAAGATTGTAGATAATTGACTTTCAGAATATCTTGATGTTAAATATTTTATTTATTTTTATTTTATTTTATTTAAACGTACAACAGGCAGTTGAGCCCAAAAGAAATAAAAATTACATAAAACAAGAGTTCACAAATTTGAGAAATATATGTATTATTAGTCAAATGTGTATATGTATAATAAATATATGTATTATTAGTCAAATAACAAACAGATTTCATAGTTGACTCAACTATAGGAATTCTTTATTTTGAAAAAGAGCTCTAACTATAAAATATATTTGAATTAACTAACTGTTATTTTTTGAATTAACTAAATTGTAATAAATTTAACTAAATATTGTAGTTATATACAATATAACTTGGATCCTGTTTTTGCATCTTCCACTGCACCTTACAATTTGAACCAAATGAATTAAGCAATAAATTATATGAGAACCAAGAGAGATGCTGAAAAAATAATTATTACAGGAATGCAAATTAATAAAGATCAATTTGTACAATGGACGAAAACATCAAATGATTTCAATGGTAAATAAGACACGTATATAAATATTCATTGTTTTATATAATTTAATATTATTATTATTTATAGTCATTGTATAAATATGTAATTTATTATATACAGAATTGTAAAGCTGGTAGCGCAAACTGTTTTGATATAAAATGTATGGTTTATAATTTGCAAAAAAGCAAGAAGCTATTATAATTATTAAAGCGAGGTAAGATATTTTAAACTAATATTGTAAATCAAGTAAAAATATGTTTTATGTTTATTAATTGATTTATTTTGACTTCGTATAATTTTTAGACTTTGGAATTCCACATTGATTCAAGATTATTATAAAGTTGATATGATTAGGATTAGATCGAATGCAAAAATTGAATTTCCATCAAATGTTATTATTCGACAAAGAAATTATAAAGATGATGCTACACGCAGAAATAAATTCTTAAAAACATTATCATACTTTATGGTAACGCAGTTACAAAAAAAAACATTTGGGGATATTTATTATCAAGTATGGTAAAAATTTACTAAATTATAATAAAATTTACTATAATTTATGCTAAATTTTATTATAATTGAGTAAATTTTTACCATACTTAATAATAAATATCCCCAAATGTTTTTTTTTTGTAACTGCGTTACCATAAAGTATGATAATTTTTTTACGAATTTATTTCTGCGTGTATCGTAAGTCACATTTTAATGAAATTATCAACTTTATTGTATATCATTACTTCAATTTCAGTTAAATCTTAATTAAAGTGTTGCATTTAAACGGAAACAGTAGTCAAAACTTAACTAACAAACTATTATGTTAGTTTTATAATTATTTCTCATATTACATTAGTATGAAAAATGAAAAAATTTCATTTTTTTATTTCAATTGTTTCTAACTGTTTTGTGGGAGTAAGCAAATGTACATATTTTGCAAAATAACTGCTCGTGGTGTAGAGAGACTTTTGCTAAACTTGGTCCTTTGATTACCCCCCAAAATGCTAATAATAACCCACCAGAGTGCAAAACTCCGGTTTTATTGGCTTCAATTGTTTATAACTGTTTTTGTGGGGGTAAGAAAACGAACATATTTTGCAAAAAGACTCTCCACACCACTAGCAATGTTTTGCAAAATATCTACGTTTGCTTACCCCCACAAAAAAAAATTATAAACAATTAAAGCAAATGAAACAGAAATTTTGCAGTCTGCTGGGTTAATATTATTATTTTGTGGGGTAAGCAAACAACCAATTTTCGCAAAAAGTCTCTCCACACCACGAGCAGTTATTTTGCAAAATATCTCGCTTTCCCCCCACGTTTGCTTACCCCCACAAAAAACTTAGAAGCAATTGAAATAAAAAAATAAAATTTTTACATTTTACATAAGGTGAAAGGCCCAATTACTACTCAGGACCCTATTACTACTCAATTCTTTATTTTTTCTATTAGAAACAAATATAATATGATTACTAAACGTGTAAAAAAATTATTTATAGTTATTTAAATATTTTTAGTAAAACACTTTTACTATCCAATTTATATTCATTATTAAAAAACAAAATAAGAAGTGAGTAGTAATAGGAACTAAGTGAGTAGTAACTGGGTGCTTCACCTTACTAATGTAATATGAGAAATAATTATAAAACTAACATTTTAATTTGTTATTCAAAAAAGTGCCATTTACCTTTAATAATGATAAGAAATGTGCTTTTTGATTAATCAATTATAATCTAATTTCAAGTAAATAACTTGAATTGTACAAAAAACAGGCTGCACTTTCAGTAATTAATGCTCAACTATTTACTTAAGTGCGAAAAAATGAATCATTTAGAAACTGTATTTTATTTAAGTTAATAAATAATTATGTTTTGTGCATTTATATACTTAATGTAATTAGAAACTATTTAAGTATATAATTAATTTAATTGCGTAATTCTTTACAACGATTTCACATAATTATTCCGTCACATTGTCTTAAACATTTTAAAGTTAAGTACTTGAAAGATTCGTCGAAATAATTTGGTATATTAATTCGTCGAGATAACACTGGTCTGCAAAAAATCCTCCTTCGAAAAAGTTAACCATAAATAAGAAATTTTTAGTGTTCTAAATCTATTCCCATTGGCCGATTTTTTCCATCGCGTCTAAATTTTGTGTTATGAATATTTTTCAAATTATTTGAAATTGATGATTTTTTGCGTAAACATTATAAATAGTGTATATACATACAAAAAAAGGTTTTATTGGTAATTTTATGGTAGTACATATGCGCATGCGCAGTTTTCGCTGTAACTTTAAAACAGTTAGTTAAGAACTTCTCTTTTAATTGTTTACATTCTTTATCAAAATTCATATTGAGAAAATCTACATTTTGGTAATTTTTGCACAAAGATCATATTCTATGTATTTAATTGAAGTATTTTATTTGCAGTTTATGTATTTTTCTAAGAGCAGAGTCAATAAATATATGATGGAAATTTTAAAATTGTTCTAAAATAAATTTTATTCAATTTTAAGTTATAAAATGCCGCGAACTTGTAAGAATTCTGCAGACTGTTTTTGCCACATTTGTGGTAAATTTACTTTGAAAACACAACGAAATATAATAACAGATCTGGTCAAAAAAGCTTATCACTTTTTTTTGGGGTTTCGTTTCGATGAAAGGGATAAAAATTTGCTGCCAAAATTATGTTGTACCAGTTGCTCAAGAACTTTAAAAAGTTGGCTTGCAGGAAGTCACAAATCTATGCCGTTTGCAATGCCAATGATTTGGAACGAACTCCAGAATCATGAAAACAATTGTTACCCTTGCATGGTATCAACACAAGGTTTCTCGAAAAAAAAATTAAAAAAAATTATATATCCGAACATCGCATCTACAAAAAGACCAGTTCCTCGTAAAAAGGGCACTTCATCTCCAGTATCATCGGAAAATAATAATAAGATGGACAATGAAAATATTTCTGATCTTCAGACTCGATCGAGTCTCCTTTTTGGATGTACTTCCTCATCTTCGTACACTTTATCTGGAACTTCAAGTCCATCAAAAGAACCTTATTTTCTTAAGCAATTTGATTTGGATGATCAAGATTAAAACAGTTGAATTTGTTGGATAAGAATACAAGAATCTGGTATTTTCGCACAAGAGAGGCAGATTTTACTAGTTATTTTTCCAAAGACGATGATTTAGTATTTTGTATTGATGCTGCAGGGCTTCTTAAAGAACTGAATTTCCCGGGAAAATTTGAAGAATGGAGACTGTTTATTGATGCTTCTAAGTTTAGTTTGAAAGACGTTTTACTCCACAATGGCAATAAATACCCATCGATGCCCCTCGCCCATGCAATAAAAATGAAAGAAAATTATACAAATTTGAAGGTATTTCTTGAAAAAATAAAATATTCTCAATACTTGAGGAATATATGTGATGATCTAAAGGTCGTAGTTATAATTACTGGATTACAGGGAGGATATACTAAATTTTGCTGTTTTTTTATGTGAATGGGACAGTTGTGCAAAAGATAAACATTATGTAGTGAAAAATTGGCCACAAGGAAAAAGTTTAACACCTGGAGTTAAAAATGTATCTCAAAAACCTTTAGTGCCAAGAGACAACATTTTATTACAACTTCACATAAAACTGGGACTTATGAAAAATTGTGTAAAAGCTATGAACAAGAATGGTGCAGGCTTTCAGTATCTTAAAATTAAATATCCCCGACTCAGTGACGCGAAGTTGGAAGAAGAAATTTTTGTAGGTCCGCAAATACGAGAGCTTATGGCGGATGTAGCTTTTAATTTGAATTTAAATAAAGCAGATAAAAGAGCTGGTCGGCTTTAATTGAAGTATATCATAATTTTCTTGACAATACAAAAGCTGATAACAACCGGCAAATCATTCAAGAACTTCTTTTTGCTTATAAAGATCTAGGATGCAATATATCGCTCAAAATTCATTTTTTAGACTCGCACTTAGATTTTTTCCCTGAAAATCTTTGTGCCGTATCAGATGAACATGGTGAAAGGTTTCACCAGGATATATTGCACATTGAAAGACGCTACAATGGGAAATGGTCAACAGCAATTCTTACCGATTTCTGTTGGTCGATTTACCGAGAAACTCCAATTGAAGCAATCAAAAAGAATAAAACTACAAAAAAATTTGGATTTATTATCATAATAAGCCAGATTTAGTGAAACTTTTATGACTTTAAAACTTTTATGACTTGTAGTTGTAGAAATAGTATTTTTACTGTAAAACTTAAACACAGTACTTTATAATATTTTTGTAATTGTTGTTACTCTACACTGGAAAAAATAATATGCTGGATCAGTACCGTTTGGTGTTGAATTAGCTGAAAAGTGGAGTTGGCTCAACATTAAAAACGATGCTGTCTAACGGTGCTGATCCAACACCGTTTTTTGTTTAAAATGACAGCGTTTATGTTAGAGAGGTTATGTTACGGTGTTGGATTAGCAGCGTTACAGTGCTGAATCAGCATAAAAATGGCAGCACTATATTCGATGCTAGTTCAACTCCGTCATTTTTTCCAGTGTACTTGTACATTTTTTGGAAGATCCGAGGAATGTAAAATATAAATTGATATTATAATAAATAAACACATTATTTTAAACAAAAATAGGTTTAAATTGATAGATAATAAATAGACCTAAAATTTGACGACAGATATAAAACATGATAATACATATAAATGTGTCATATTCTTATATCTGTACTACACGGAGTTGAAACTCCAGAAAAGGCTGTCACGTAGTAGCGCGACGGCTTTGCCTTAGCTCGTCGCGCCACTGCCGTGGCGCTTGATTCTTAAAAAGGTTTATTAAATATCTGTCAACAAACCACAAACTTGGTGCAATATGTTTGTTAGCACAAGGTTGTCTCGATATTAACCTGCACGTTTTGCTATCTGGGTGAGAACCCCCATTTTTGCATTCCTCATGAAAAAATAATTAACTTTGTTTGATGACATTTTTTTCGAATTGTTTATACACTCGACTCTGTCTAAGAACACGAGTTGAGGACCGGAAAGGCTGTGTAAGAACACGGAGAAGAATCCGCATGCACCGAAAGTTGTCATGTGTTCGCGTTAGATTTAAGGGTTATGTTCGTTTGTTTACGGTGGTATCAATTTATATATTTAATATAAGTTTTATGCATTTCATGTATGTAATCACTGTTATTTCAAAAAATATAAAAAATAATACTGTTCAATTTTTATTACAATAATGAAAGTCATTAGAAATATGATAACAACTATTATTGACAACCACAAATTTGAATGTTTAAATTTGTCGCGTAAATGCTGCACGGCTTACTTCCAAGTTCTTACAAAGAGGAATTTCGTGCTCTTAGACAGCATGTGTTCTTAAGCAATGTGTTCTTATACAGAGTCGAGTGTAATTTGTACTTATACTTAAGGAATGTGAGGAATTAGTAGTAGTATTAAGTTTTGTAAGTATACAAAACTTAAAAGTGCTTTTCATACCGGGCCATAACGATATAGTTTTGACGCGGTGTGCTTGTTAGTGTTTTTGTCGTGAATAACTAACAATTGCGATGGAACTGTAAAAGGAATTGGGCATATATAGATAATCTATTTCCAAACTTTGCTGAAATAATTCATATATTAATTATACAAGACGATTATTACATTGTAGCAAAGAAATAGGAAACTGTAGGTTTCAATGATCATCTACATAGTTTCAGAATCAATACGTTCGCGTAGAACGTTGCGGTAAGATTTTAATCGCACCCGCAGCGTCGAGCGAACGTATATTACTCCTACTAATAATAACATAATCTAAGCTAATTTTTATTTTTTTAGTTTACAAAGGTTTTTTAAATGAAAGACCCTCTTTTACATAAATATAAATAATCTTAGTCGTCTACTTACATGATCAAACAGTTTCCAATATTCGCGACTATCTATTTTTTTATTTTTTCAAAAATAAATATGACATTTTTCTAAAAACGTTCATTTCACGATCTTTTTTGCGATTGAATTTGACACTTCTTTTCAGAGTTTTTCCGCAAGAGAGCGCATGATAAACATAATTTAAATATTTTTAATTAATTTAAATATTAACTTGTGCCCTCTTACGGAAAAATTCTGAAAAGAAGTGTCAATTTGAATAATCAATATTCACGTATTTTAGAAATAGATAAGTATAAATAATTATAAATAAATAAAAAACAACAAATATAAGTGAAATCAAAACCAAAATTACAATTGCATTGTGAAGGT
Source organism: Probaryconus sp. ZL-2020 (assembly GCA_022817065.1). Lineage (NCBI taxonomy): Eukaryota > Metazoa > Arthropoda > Insecta > Hymenoptera > Scelionidae > Probaryconus > Probaryconus sp. ZL-2020. The sequence goes on along the minus strand of JABFQA010001879.1, from coordinate 3,665 downwards.
TTCGGTAAGATTTTTCGGTTTTCTGTTCTTCCTCTAACAAAAATTGTTGCTCACTCTAACAAAACAACAAAAAAGCATGATATCATGTAAAAGTAAGAACTAAAAAAGAGAAAAAATTAAATTTAAAACATCGAAAAATTTGGTCGGCCGGTCATTTTCTTTGATAAAGTGACCAGTTGGCTCCGAGGGCGCCAACACGTGGGCCTTACGCATTGCAATTATGCCCTAATTTTGGGCCCATGATACACACGATATTTTTTGTCATTCCTGCACAAAAATGCCTTTTCGAGGGCTTGCTTTCGGGGCGGAAAATGGTTTTGGCGCCTGTGTATATAGCGGGCGATAATGTCAATTTTGCCGCCCGTGGGCTCACTTTGCCGCCCGAGGGCTCACTTTGCCGCCCGCTAAATATACGCGGGCGGCAAAAGTCCACTTTCCGCCCTGAAAGCATGCACGAGAAAAGAGATTTTCGGTGCAGGGATGACAAAAAATAAATTTGAATATTGAATTGTATTGCTTCCAAAAATGTAAAGAAATTTTCTGAAATTACATAATATTATTCATATATTTCTGTGTACATTTATATTTACATGTACGCAATAACCATCCATTTATTTCATTATAAATATATATAAAACAAAAATTTATGCCAAACAGGTTACCCTTTTCTCTCAAAATGCTATTATGACGCAAAAGGATGGAAACAAATGGATTTATCATTTCCTGCAATGCAGTATCCTTTTGACAAATATTAAAAGGGTGTCCCATTTGACTCAAAATGGATCCTTTAGCCAGAAAAGGATTTTTCTGAGAGTGTATCCTTTCAATTTCCGCCTGTTTATATTCGGTAATATGAAAAGATTCATCCGATGTTGGTATAGATGATTGACTATTGTAATCCCTTGACTTCTGGTAGATTTATCAGAGAAACTTACTACTTCATTTGGTTGTGACAAATCTGGTTCATCATAACTTACTGTAGTAACTTTAAGTAGATCTGGTTCCATTTTTTCAGGTTCTCCATCTGGCTCCACTAAATTTTCTAGTACTAAGTAGAAATCCATTTTTCTTTTTTTTATACTTGTTAACTTTCTCACTTGAGCGCGACAATTGTAACAAAGTTTATCATCAACTGTAATATGTTTATTTAAAATATCTAATAAATCATTTACTTCCTCACTGCTAACAATTTTATATTTTCCAGGTATCGTGCGTATGAACTTGTTACAATAAATGCATTTTGTATTATCAGTTTTTCCTTTCTTAGCCTCAGGATCCATAGTTAACAATTATTAAAATCGAGTTTTTATTTTATTGAAGTTTATAAATACTACAACATTATAAATAGATCTTATAAGTAGTTATTTAGATAATATACTTTACACAATAGTTAAATTATATATATTCATAACCAAACATTTATATAAACCCTTGTGTAAAAGTTTTCTCTGCAAATGTCTGAAAAAATCTTAAAAAGTCTGAAAAATTGTCTGACAAACTCTGAAAAAAAACTCTGAAATGCTCTCAATATTGGGACTTTTCAGATTTTTTCAGACTATTTCAGAGAAAAACTAATTTTGTATCACTCTAAACAATTCTGAAAAACTTTGATTTTTTCTGAAATAATCTGCCAATTATTTTCAGAACTTTTCAGACATATTCAGAATATTTCAGTTTATCCAAAAAATGGAACTAGTCAATCTGAAATGTTCTGAATATGTCTGAATAGTTCTGAAAATAATTGGCAGATTATTTCAGACAAAATCAAAGTTATTCAGAATTTTTCAGAGTGATACAAAATTAGTTTTTCTCTGAAATAGTCTGAAAAAATCTGAAAGGTCCCAATTTTGAGAGCTTTTCAGAGTTTTTTTTAGACTTTGTCAGACAATTTTTCAGACTTTTTAAGATTTTTTCAGACATTTCCAGAGGAAACTTTTCGACAAAGGAACTAAACAACAATCTCATGTTTCCCAATTAATAAAACTTATAAAATCGAGAGACTACAAAATCAGTCGAATGTATAAATGCTAAAACTTTTGTGAATTAATAGGTCACTCGACGTCTCATTTAAATCATGATGTTGTATTATGAAGACACTGAAAATTAAAAAATGTGAATATGTTCCAGTTTTAAAATGTTTTTAAACTCTATTTGTGAAATTAATAGCAATAAAAATTAGCTATTTGGAAGATAGTTCGGAAAAAATAAACTGAATATATTCTAATGCCATTGCCGGTTCGAATCTTAAGATATGATTTTTCTAACGTTCGGTTCGTCTGTTCTATTAACATATTTGTTTATACAAATGTTTCAGAAAAAAAAATTCATATTATGAAAAAATATCTGAATATTTCAATTATCTACTAACTGCAAAAGAGTGATGTCGGAAACTGTGAATCTAACAATGAAGACAGTACCTCACGGTAATTACACGAAATCTAGCAACATCGATCTAAAGATATGTATCAATCGATAAGCTTGCGAATACCAACCTATGAATACCAACCTTAGATAGCAATAGCTAAAACAGAGAAGCTGAACTAAGTTTCCAATCTGGACTTGTGATAGTCTATGACTGGATTGGATAAACATAGGTGCGCATTGTAAATAATTTTAAAATCAAGTAGTGAAAGAATCAGCTTTTTGAGTTGCCTCAATTTCCCTTTGGTAACGCGAGTCGATGCTCCGAAAGCGTCATCCGGCGTAATAACCGTAATGGGAACAGTTCTACACGAATAACAAGCCCACACCAATGAGAGAAAAGACCTGCACTGATTTTATTTATTAATAATCGCTTAACGCGGCACAAATGAGTTTTTTGGTATTTGAAGAGTGGCACAGTTTTATAAAAAATCTGAAAAAATTCTCTGATTTAGAAAATATTGAAACGCATTGCCAGTAAAAAAATTAGACCTGCACCACTCGGATTTTAAAAGATATTGCAGCTTTTTTATTTATTAAGTTATATTAAGTTTAAGATTTAAAATGATACATAAACAGTTTTTCAGTATTAAAATGACCATACAATTAAAAAAAAAGCTTTTTTGGTTTTTTTAGGCACCGAGCGATTTTAAGGGTTCAGCACAGGATACTATATTACATAATGAACTACAATATCATTTTTGATATATATAGAAAACAAAGATTAACCCATCGTTGGTCCTGTCTTTTTTAATGTCACTGTTGCGCACCAATTTCCCCACTCGATCTTCTCTTTCTACTGAGCGATAAATGGTTAAAACAGTGTATTATAGAATAAGATTTTATTTTTTAAAAACCGCGTAAAATGATAAAAAAATGAGTTTTTTCGTATTTTAATAGTAGTGCAGTTTTTTAAAAAATCTGAAAAAATTCTCTGCTTCAGAAAATAATGAAACACATCACCAGTAAAAAAATTAGACCTGCACCACTCGGATTTTAAAAGATATTGCAGCTTTTTGTATTTCTTTTTTAAATAAGGTTTTAAATCAATTCTTTTTTAATAAAAACACTTTTTTTATACAGAAAAAATTATTTGGCGTATTTTTGATGAAATTAATGTAAACAACCAATTTAGAAAGCAAATCATTCATTGGCGACGACAGAAAAAATTATTTCTTGTAAAAAACCATTTTTCTCGTATTTAGACCTGGGGTTAAGAATTAGATGGATAAAATGTAGAAAAA
>JABFQA010001878.1:0-12473 GCA_022817065.1 Probaryconus sp. ZL-2020 | reverse complement strand
CGTTTGAATAGCATTTGTTTTAATAACGTTGTGGAAAAAGCGTTGTTACAGTATTTTTTTATAAGCTTTCTTCAATTCAATTTGGATTATTTTGTAACTGTACAAAATTTTTTTGACGATATTTTCAGGATATTTTGAAACACTAAAAATGTATGAGAATTGTTTAAACATTTTACATGGCGAACAAAATTGTCAAGTTTTTTCGATAATTTTTGTCTAAGTGGTGTATTTAAAAAAAAAAAAAGTTCTGGTAAAAACATTTTGTTAATTTAAGTTCAACAAAATCTTCAACAGTTAAAATCAATATCGCCATGTTCTGCCATCCATAAAATCTTCGCCTGCAATTTATGGTCAGACTATATAACTAATTTAACAAACAAAAAAAAAGAATATTACTTGGCACTAAATACTAATCAAGTCTAATAACAACAGCGGACTGATTAAAATGATATACTCTTGGTGTAAAGACATGTCAAAAATAAAAACATAAAACATATCGCAAATTTATGATCATCGTACAAGTAAACGAATAGAGAATGCAAATGCTTCGCTGACGTTAACGTCACAGTTTTCCCGGAATACTAGATCGTCGATTAGGTTTAGTTGGTATCGAGTGAGTAAGGGCCACTTTTAACGAGAGATATTGAATGTAAAAGGACGTGACGAGAGGCATTCCGTAAGATTACCGCGAACGCATGGATGGCATTATTGACCCCTCTTTAGTCAATGGCTGCTTGCAATTAAATCTTCGCAATGCATTGTCCAGCATCAAAACGTGCAAATGTGCGCTTTTATGATATTTCCTGATGATACTACGAGACGCATTAAGGCCGATTAGAATTGGCTCGGGCCCGGCACCGATAAATTGCACATTTCAGCCACTTGACGCTCCAGCAACCTCGCCGAACGAATGCTGTGTGTTCCCCTGTGCGTGTACGTGTGCGTCTATGATTGTGTACACGTTAACTAATGCCCCGCTCGTCATTTACATACTAATCGAACAATAAAGAGCTATTTGCGGAGTTAATTAAGTTACGGCTGATTTTCATAATCAACTCGCGTGTTATGAATTGCCAACCACTGTTCGGCCAAACGCTAAGCGTTGTAAATTTTACTCGACTAATTGCTGTTTCATTTAATCTCGAGGATAACAGTAATAACAAAAAACAAAAAATATTTATAACATTTTTAGGAAAATTGTAGTGTATCGTTGAAATTCGCACAGAATAGAATTTGCACAGAATGCTTTAAATCGAAGCCTTATCAAAAAAATTGAGTATAGAAATAGACGGAGACTTTGCGAGGCTTTATCATGTTCGTACTCTAAAGTATGCCAACGTCACTCGCAGCTCAAATATCATCGTCTTTTCCAAGAAATTATTTTTGCAAATTCCTATTTTTAACAGTTTCAAATAATTTCATTGTCGCATCAATGCTGAACATTTTATTTATTTTCTAATTTTGTCTGCAAATGAAAAGTTATTTCAAAATTAAAAAAAACAAAACAAATCCCTTATTAATTCAAACACGAGATTTCACGATACAATAAAACCCTTACAAAATTCCGGACAAAGTTTTCGTTTCATCTTGTGTGCATCATAAAGCTGTAAAAAAAAAAGGAAAGAAAATTGTCCAAAGCCACGTGGTTGGCGAGCCTTAAAACTCGCCAGATGACGTCGTCGAATGTGCTCGCATGTTAGTTGATTTCACTGTCTCGCTCGTTCTGGTTCGGTCTCAGTTTTTTTGTCTCCCCCACGTTGACGTTGGCCACCTCCCCTACTTCGGCGCATGCACACGTCGGCGTTGCTCGCATAAATGCACACGCTAGATAATGCACGTCTATGCGCGGCCACAAACACTCGAGCGTTGTCATTGTGACTGTGTTTGTGCCCGTGCAAGTATATGAGCGTATGTGTGCGCGCGGTGCACCGGGGTCCTTGCTCCCTGAGCCGTATGTGGGTCAGCAGTCTCACACACGCCACCATTCTTGCGTAACCTATGCATGCATGCGCCATCGCGTTATGCTCTGTACATGTGTATATACACAATGTGCGCACGGGCTTATGTATATATGTATATATATATATTTTTATGTGCCCGTGCATTTATACAAGTATCAAGCACGAACATCTCTTGTATAGTTTAATGCATATATCATTATTCTAAAGATCGTTACGAAACGGCTTTTCAAATCATTTTGTTTTTTGTCTCTTTTATTATATTCGATCGGCTGGAACCTTGATTACGAGGAGATTTCATTTTCGGTTCCATACCTTAATGGTCCGATCAGTGATTAATGAAATTTTAGGACTTAATTAGGATTTATCCATTTCATTAGAAACTTTAACTGAGAAGTGAATTATTCCACGATAATACAATTCTTAGTCTTTTTACAAACCCTTTTCAAAAACGAATGCAAAAGTTCTTGAATCTTGAAACATGAAGAATGGAACAAACGAAAAAAATTGTTTTGCAATCCTCGCGGTAATGCATATATGGGAAAGGACGCCGGTAGAAAGTGAGCGAAGCGCACGAGACGAAAGAATCCCTTAAAATATCGGCATAGATAAACATAAAACGAGACGAGATGAAATTTCTCCGTTGTACATGTACTTGAAACGTGGCGAGCAGGCATTGTCACGATTTCAAGGGAAGTCGTGATCCCGAGCGGCACGTCAGAATCTTTTCGCCGAGGCGCGAGATTTACAGTTAACCCCCCCGATTGTCCCCCCGCCCCTTCCTCCCTGCCTCCCATCTGACGTGCCCCGGTAACGCCGACGATGGTGAAAGTGACTCTCCCACGTTATGACATCCCAGGTCTAGCCGCCCCCACGGCTTCCTTTCCATTCCGCGAACTATGACTATTTTTTTTTTCTCCTCTCTCTCACGGTAAAGTGCCTTTGCGACGTCTAGCGTTGCTTCCGCGAGGCACAGCGAGGCATCGCGCTCGCCGGAAACGAACTCCGCTCGATTACGTCGCGCACCGGAATAGAAAGTCGATTTGCAACTACTCCGACCGTTACGGTTCAATATTTTTCGTTATCGTAGTTTCATGGAGGAAAATTTTCATATAGTATTGACAGTCAATTTTAAGGACACAGATATATATACGAGGAAGGAAAGGATTTCAGTAGTACGAACCAATGTTTAGTCCTTCCAACGTAGTTAAATAAATAAATAACTCACTCAGACATGTTGCCATGTTTTAGAAGATTGTAGAAACTTAACACACTGAACGTTGGTTCGATTGTATACGATTTTCGGTTCTCCGGTTAGATTTTGATGAAGTAGATAAGGAAGACAGGAAGAATTAGGTGGGACAAAGAATTGGACTTGTCGCGCTCGAGAAGAATGCCGTCGTTTCTTGGTTACGTAATCGTTTGTTAATCGAGGATATGTTTTATAGTGGGATGTTTCATTCATCATGTTCTTGTTTGCGCAACGAAACAAATAATAAAGCGAGATGCATCAGCTGCAGTGCGGAACGAGGTACTACCTCAACGTTTCTCAACCCATCTCCACGGGCAATTAAACTCTTTACGCACTTCCGTCTTGACCTTTTTTGTACTAGGAAGTTTAAAATCACCGTTATGACGCACTGTCGTTTAATGCCACTTTCCAAATTGTCTTAGATGGTTCAATCTAAGCTCGTTAACGTGATATACTTCGTTCGAGACTACGCTTGTTTCTCTAAACATTCATTTTCATTTGTATACGAATTAGGACACTCTTAAATTTGTCCTAAAGTTTCTCAATTCGTGACCGGCATTTTTTGGAACCAAGGTTACGGAACAATTCCTAACTGTTTTTTTTTTTTCGTAATGGAAAACGGTACTACCTTTTTTTTTTTTTGGTATTTCAATCGAAAGTCGTACTTGAAAATGAAACTTATCTTTTCTTCCGTCATCGAAAAGCCTACTTTTTAATTTCCTACGAAAATTATCAGGCCAGAAATAATTTAGAAAAGGATAATGTCATATAAATAGGCTGAACAGTTATTTTTCCGTTTTAAATGACTTGACATTTGAAACTCGACAAAGGACGTTAACGAAATGGTATTAATTGAGGCACAATGAGTCAAGGTTGGATGAAAAAAAAAAAAAAATGAAACGAAGGGGGCAGAGTTTCATCCCATTGTGTTGGTAGAGAGCGGGTTTGTTAATTTTGCCGAAGCATGTTCGATAGCAACTTATGACACAATGCGGTGAAGCTTGCCATAGGAAAAGTAAGGTAAGGCCAGTGGTATAATAGAAACTTTCACTGCAGAAGTTCAATGCACTGAGAGCTCCGTAACTCTCACTGGTCGTTCTGACTCAATGTGCGCGAAAACGACAGACACTGTCTCTACGTAACTTGCACTACAAGCAGCCAGTTTTTGACCATTTCATCACTGTCATGGTTATCAAATTAATTGCGATTAAACTACATTTCTAAAATTTTTGCCAAATTATGTAATTAGCACGAGAAATTAACACGAGACAAATGGTTTAAATGAAATCAAAGAAAGATGTAAAAATTTATAGATAACAAAAATGGTATAAAAATAAAAAAAAAAAAAGGAATATAGAAATATATTGCTGAAGCGACGGTTTTCAAAATGCTTTTTTTCTTGGTAAAGTGTGTCGCGATTTGAACAATCGACTTAGAAAGTCGAATGTGCCAAATTCCTTCGTCGAAGCAACTTCGTCGACGAGTAAAACGTCGCATTGTCGCGCGCGCGACAACTAGCCGACAATTGTGAGATTACAATTAGCGAAGCGTGCAATTGTGAAATCGCGTCAACGGTGTTATTGACCCGAAGGACAACACCAGTTATCGAGTCCGATATCGCAGTCGATTGCTGTCAATAATTGACTGATCTTTCACATTTATAACTCGCGTCTAACAGATTCTTGTAATATTTAATTCGATTAGTATAACGCTATCCCTTATTTCCTTCTCTGAAAATTATTTATTTGTGGAAAAACTGTTTCATTTAAAAGTTTTGGCGAAAATGAAATTATTTGTTTGCACAAATTATTATAAACGAATTGTTGACAAGGACACTGGTTGTCCATAACGTAATAAATTTCATATTTAATGCAATTCCAATACAATGTATATAGTTTATCTAGTTAGTAAGTCTGAATTTAAATGTAAAGTGAATTATTAGAGTCGATAACAAGTGTTTATGTCAACAATTATTTACCATGTTGCAATCTGGCATATAGTCTCGTAAACAAGTGCAAACGTCGTTTAACTAACTAAATTTAAATCTGGCAGATTAGTATTGTAAAAAATACATATAAAACAATAACAAAAAGAAATTTTGTTACTTCCATCGACAACGAAATAATCAAAGCAATGATCCACGATGTATTTAATATTAATGTTATATGTTTATAAAAATATAATTTTAACATTTACAACATTGTTACTGAAAAACTGAGAAGAGAAAAAAAATTTTTTTTACACGAATGACCAACATTTTTTGTTCGGCTTCGTCTTTCTATTTATAACTTTCGTGTAATACAAATATTGCATTCATGAAATTCAGCTGTGGTATGGAAAAAAAAAGTTCATGGAAAACTTTGTAACGCAATAAGGTTTTTCAGAAGTTCGATGTATTTTTTGCGAATTGATTTTGGAACGTTACTTTTGATGGACTTTTTTTGAAATCATTAAAAAATCATTTTCAAGGTTACTTTTGATTTCCGTATGTTTTGAGATAATGGTTTCATAGAAAAACTAATCTTTTAATTAAATTTCTGAGGTATGTGGAATTTTAATTCGCACGTGAATCACTAGTCGTAGGAGAAGATTCTGGAAGTCTTTGGTATCTATTTAAAAATCAGACATATTAGGAAGGTCTTCAAATTTGATACTCTTTCATATGGCAAATACGTCTTTCGGTGCCGATATAAATTTAACAGATTTAAACGTGTAATTTTTGTTCATTAAATCAAAGATTTGCAATAATTTAATCCTCGCAATACAAACAACTATATAATTACGCATTGCATAATTTTCCTATTAAATAACATTGTTAACATAATTTGTTAAATCGCAATTAATCATTCGTGATTAATCACGTTTAATTCAGTTTAACATTAATTAAGTTTGACATAATAAATTCAAACTTAACTACCTAACTAACTCTATATTGTACCATATATTAAACATTGAAACGCTAGTCTATCACTTTGTATATAGCAATAAAAAATTATATTTGTGGTAAAATTTACAACAACAATAAAACGGTTTACCTCAATTATGTAAAATTACAAGCGGACAATAAAAACCAGTTTTGCTTTCGGTACCATTCTTTCTTTCTCGGTGTAAGTAAAGTATCATAAAATGAAAGTCACACACAAGAAGCAACTTCGGATCCACATTTTGACCGCGTTATAATGAATAGGGGACTTTTATGGGAAATAAACTGGCCACGTCAATTATTACCATATTATAATTTATTTCCATAATAATTAGAATTTAAATGTAAATTCTGAATGTAATTATGAAATTTCTGACAATCTAATTATCACTGTATTAATGAAATTGGTTCAACAGTTCCATTAAAATAACATTTTTACATGGAAATTAAAAATTTGTAATTGATTTATAAAATATTTAAAAAAATAAAAAATCATCATACCTAAATGGCGACCCTGTAGTATACTCATTTTGGCGCACATTGTCTGTACAGAAAAACGAGAAGACCTTTTTAAAATCAATCCGAGTCAATCATTTTTTTGTCTTCGCAAAATATCTCGAGTATCACTTCTCCACTTTCTTCATAATCAATCGTCGAACTTTTCAACTCAACTCAGAAAACAAAAATCCCACGAAACACACCGAATAGTTGGCATCGCGACATCGCGACCTATTCCTGGTGGCAAAAGGGAAAAGCCAATGGGAAAAATGAGTTCGCGAAAGCGGAAGTGGTTCGATGCGGCGGGAATCGTTATGGGCACTGACGATCGGAACGAAGTGAACGATTGGGGAAAACGAAGTGAGCGCAAACGCTGCCAAAAGTTTTTGGGGCCAGGCCACGCGATACACCGTGGCCGGAGAAGCCGCTCGTCCTGGAAGGTGGTGGTACCACTGACCTCGATACCAGCCGAGGCCCCCCAATCGTAAAGCCCAATGCCAAAAACCTGACTCGTACCGGTCACAAGGAACTTTCACTCTCTCGCCGACAACCGTCGACTTCGACTCATTTTCGGCCAATTATCGTTTTAACGACGCACGTCAATGCGTCACTGCCGATCCAACGATTCGCCGCGTGTCTTTCATGAAGATCGATGCTGCTGTTTTTTATTTTTTATTTTTGTTAACATTGGCATCTTTCTTATTTTTGACATTGATTCTTACGACGAGAAAGGGAAATGGGTTTATTTTAAGAAGGAAGAAGAGATTTTCTGCAAAGGCCACTTTTGAAAATTCGGCAGAACATTTTTTATTTTCGCACGAAACATTCTGTAGACGCATTTTACGTGACTTTTTTTTTTTGTCTGTTAAAAAGTTTCATTGTGATTTACTTTGTACAATATGCAGCTTGTTTTAAAATGTAGGACATAAACTTTCGTCTGGAAATTGTGCGATCAGACAAACATTTTTATTTCTTCCTTGTAAATGAAATAATTTTAAAATGTGCTCGCACGCTTTGCAATCTTTTTCATATAATCTTATCTTATCTGAATGCGAATTTTAAGATAAAAACTTGACATCTTAAACTTGAATAATCTTACTTTTAAGAAAACATCGCACACTTTATCCAACGTTATTTACACTCCTCAAAAGACATTGTTTCTACATGATTTAAGAAAAAAAATCTTCATAAAAATAACTACAAATTACATAAGGTTCAATTAATTTTTTTTTTTTTTTTTTTTCAAAACAGCTTGACGATACTTTTAAGAACTTTTACTTCATATACAAAAACGGGAAAAAAGTCTCTTGTTTTCTAAGGCAAATTAAATTCGCAACGTCTTCCAGTTAATTAATTAAGCCGAAGACAGTCGAAGTACATCAGACAATGGACGCACCGTGTACGTTCCAGAATGCGTGTACAAGAAATAAAAAAAAAAAAAAAAGAAAAAGAAAAAAAAACTAAACCACCTGCTTGCGCGCACAAAGAAACGTCGAATCAGCGAAATTCGGCGTCGATTTCTTTTTTACGCCGTGCAGAAATAAGTTATTCGCCAAAAGAAAGAGGAGTCGTTATTATTCCCCTTTGTGCTTTGGCGTTCGAGATGAGTCTTTTTCGACGGTTCGTTACGTGATAATTGAAGCCTTAGTCGTACACGAGAGCCGTTTGTTTTCATGGGATGTAAGTAAAAAGTACGAGCGACTCGATTTTGACTGCGCCGGATTTTCAAGTGTTTCATTTTCAGCCGATCAGAAAGTAACGAAAGTCGAGGATGAAAGTTTTTCAGGATCGGATCGGAGAATCGATAGGCCCTGGGCTTGAGTCGAAAGTAAAAGTACACTCGGAAAAATTTTATGGGAAGAAATTTTGGAACAATAATCTCAAAAGAAGTAAAACAAACGTATTACAAAAATATTGTGCAAAAATGAAGCGTGCTCAATTTGTTATATTCATTTTAAAGAAATTAGTAATTTTGTATTACTAATTGCAAAGTTCTTGGAAGCTTGCAAAGTTCTCTTTATAGCCATATGATTTTTGTAATGAAACGTTAATGGAATGAATGGTTGGTATGAAATTGATTGAAATGATTTAGCATCGTGCTAAATGTAATGGTCAAATTATTTGTGGGATATTTGTATTGGAACCTGTTGTTGGGTATTCAACGTAAGAAAGGCCAATCACTAACCAATCGTGAATTCATATATTTACGTGTTGAGTTCACGTTCGTGCTATCGTCAGCATCTCAATGTTCGATGTTCGAATCGAACTTTTGTTATTGAAGTTTCTGAGGAATGAAATGATTTGACGTTATCTGATCAAGAATTGGAGTTTGCGTGGTTAATCAGTTACGCAACTAGCGAGCATTTTGACTGTAAATAAGGTCAGCGGCTAGAAATTTCCCAGCTCTCGATTGTAATGTCAACGTTTTCTGTGCGTTTTAAATTTTTGAATTCATTTGAATAATTTTACGATTTTGAGGTTGCTCGTTTGATTATTTGTCGATGTCAAGGCTGGAGGCTGTTTACGATTTTATGCAGCGTGAAATTTAAATTGTAAGGCTCGGTATTATTTTTCATGATCATCATTGAGAGAAAAAAAAAAAAAAACATTGAATAATATTCTTTGTATTTAAGTTATTGATAGTCACCCTGAATTTTAATGATTTTTAATTCCCGCTATTATTAGGATATGAATGTTGAGCTGAAAAGGATTTTCTTTTAATTTTGAAACGTTATTAATGAAGATGGATTTGGTGCTCCAAAAGAATAATTTTCCAAGCCAAGTTTGTGTACACGACAATTATAATATTACAGGCAAGTGATTGAAAATGAAATGTTAATAGTAATTTGCTTCACAAATACGCGGATTGGCAATAATGTACATACTCTATACAAGCGCAAAGCAACGTACTTATAAATAGATAATGATCGTATTATAGCCAATAAAGTAACATATTTTACCTCGAGTATGTATTTTTAAATTACTCAAAAACATTCATCATTATATAAAACTGATAACAACAATAACTCGAATTTATACTGAATTGATCACACTCTTGTTAATATTCATTATTCTTAAACAAATTTATACTTCATACAACATTTTATTCAAACAGATAAATTCAGAATTAGCAAGAAAATAGCTCGAGATATATCTATTTCAATATGTAATCTAGAATCTAGATGTTTGCGCGCACACCGAGCAAATCTAATTCTAGACTTTATTGCAACCATTTTCAGAAAAGTTATGGACAACGAAAAACGACGGACACAACAATGAACACACGTCGCGCTAAAGGACAAGATCACCGCGCTTATATAAGTGATCAAAGTTTGACCCTGTCACTGCCATTGTAATCAAAGTGCCGAGTGAATTTACGGCAAAAATATTTCTCGCTACGCGTCTCAAAATAGACCGCGCAGTATCTCATTGGACAACGCAAACGAGACACCAATTTTCAAGTCAATACTCAAATCACATTCATCTTAAAATTCTATCCCAAACGTCCAATTAACTCGCACCTTACCAAAACGATCGACAATGTAAAACAGAAAGTCGAGGATTTCGCCAAGTTCACGCGAAAGGCAAAAAGAGGAGGAGCTGCTCGTCGAAGGGCCACCTGTTTCCTCCCATATTAAAGCTTCAAATCTGCCCGACATTTATACTCGGTACATCACTGAACACCTGCCGCACGTAACCACCATTAAAACCCTTTGGTCGCGAACTCATTTGTTATTTCGTAGGTCATATTTGGCACCTGCCGGTTTAAAAAGCGAGAACAAATAATAATAAAAAGAAAAAGAGGGACACCAAACAAAAGTACTGACGATAACGATAATAGACAAAAACAAAAAAAAAAGATAACGAAAATAAATACACCGGTAGGCGCGACAAAGGGTTGAAACTGGTAACTATCGAGGAGTAGTTTGCAAAGCACCGAGCGAACTGCGACGCGTCGATGAGTTTTCTAGGCAGTGTCTAGCCTAGTCGAGTATATTCGCATACGTAAAGCGTAGGCCGCAGTCGTGGCTCGTACCAGCACGCTGTGAGCGGTCGGCCCTGGCATACTTACTAATGTCAATCACACCAGCAGGCATGCACTGTTGCACGGATCGAGGAGAGATATACATATGCACGTGCGCGCATGCACTTTCGTGTGCTACCGATTATGCGTGTGCGTGTGCGTGTGCAAAACGCACACGCACACGCTGACAACGAGCGATTACGTGTATGCGTGTTTTCACGTACGTATCCATGAAGATTATGTTTTGCGGATTGCGGTGGGACGGTGCGCAGCTTTTCGGCCCTGAACCTTCCAGTTTTATCTGCCCTTAACCCTCCTTTATTACGTCAGGATCGCGACCATTTTTTTCTGGGGAGGGAACTCTGTGTTTTTTATTTTATTCTTTTTTTTTTCTATTTTCACTCTTTTGCGCTCGGCGGAAAAATGGGCGAGGCTTAGATTACGAGGCAACGTTTATGATGACTCTGTTTTACTTGGGAAAATTGTTGAATGATAAATGTCCGACGAGTCTACGTATTGGTTTACGATGTTTTTTTAATAATCGTTAACTGTTGGACGAACGACGTGTTTTTTTTTTCTCTGCCTTTTTTTCAATAGAAAGGGTTACGCTGAGATTTGCTTTTTTTTATGGGCTTTAATAGCTTAATATAAATTGATATGGAAATAAAATGACAATTTAATGCGATGGAAGACTGAGTTTCGAAATTTTTTGTAATTTCATTAATTTGTCTATAATTGAAATTTTAATAAATAAAGTTTATTTTCTGATTAGTTTAACAGTGTTTAATTTTATACCATGGAAGTGGTTCAATATTTTATATTGGTATTTCACGTTTGTTACATTTCTGTGCATGACATATTTAATTGATTATTTATGTTTGTAATGAATATTTGTAATATGTTGGACGATAAGGACTCTTGTAGGGAGAAATACTTGGTCGCTTTTATTGAAATAAGTGCTAAATAACACTTTAGATAACTTATTACGATAAATTATGCGTTTCAATTAGTAGAAATATTTCTTTTAAATTATTGGGTCAGAATAATAATTTTACATTTTATGATTTTTCAATGAATTGGACATTAGAAATGAATGTCTTGTGTTTTACTATTTAAAATGGTTGTTTTGTGATAAAGAAAGATACGAGTTGACACAAAAAGAGTATCTTAATGAATAAACTTTTTCAACTACGTTAAGTATTCCACTATTTTTTTTTCCAATTCTTTACGTTATTTATGAGTTCAGATAAATTGAAAATGCTTTTTCATTGACAAGATTTTATTTCATGCAAATGAGATCTTTTTGAATTAACACAAACTTTGTATGTGAATTGGTTCAAATTATATAATATTCTCAGTAAAGAAATGGTTGAGGCTGCAAATATAATTTACGATAACTTTTACTGCTAAGAACAAAGTCTAGAGTACAACGCTTATTTGAAGAATTTGTGACGAAAATCCAAAGCCAATAAAGCTTTCCACGTTATGCGTTGTTAATGCACAAGTTACTCGAAATTTCGTGTTATTTTTGATGCGCGCAAGTGCATCGTATTCGTCAACAGGAGTATCCTCGTTACTAAAACAAATTTCATTGAAAAGAGCACGCAGATCATATTTATCACGATTCAAATCAGTTTGCATTCATATTTATATCTTAAATGTTATTTAATAAATAATCTCAACACACAAATGACCACATAAATTCATAAACAATTTTTTTCTGTCATAAAATTTTATAGTATGAATATGAAGAAAAAAAAATTTGTCATTGATTTGAAATTAAAATTAAATTGTTTAATTGTTATATTACATTGCGAG
>JABFQA010001877.1:0-12476 GCA_022817065.1 Probaryconus sp. ZL-2020 | reverse complement strand
AGAATTTCAAATTTGTCTTTGTAAATTTTGCAAATTTATGTTTCTGTTTGAAACGTGCTATTTTTGTCGGAATTTTAATAAAGATCTTTTGTCTTTAATATTAGATTTATTTGCAAATATTCTTTATTGAGAATGAAAATGTAAATCTGTATATTTTAATTAAGAAAAAGATATTTATGTTAATTAATACTTTACACGTCGAAGGTAACTTTTGTGAAACAGAATTCTGTGTGCTCCTTTATGAATATTGAATGCGTATCCGATTAATAAACCCTCTGTTCTGTTTACTTTGTAATGCAAAAAAGTTTTTCCATTAATAAGTGTTTAAAGTCGCCCAGAACGTTATTCTTCAATCTACACACGAGTTATTTTAATTCCCAGTACGACAAGAAGACAGCAACTTTTATATTAAAAGAGAGGATTCTAGACAGTCAGTATTACAATTTTCACGTCATTATAAATACAAACGCAGACAAGCTTAAAAATTATTAACGTCTGAAAGTTAAAAAACTTTCTTAGTGTATGTCAATTCTTCAGCAATGCTTATTTATCGTCATTACAAAAATGCTTTTCACGGCAATCATTGCGTTACATATTTAAATAATATGTCATACTATTTGATGAATAGTTACTAAACAATTTATAAAATGAAATATCATGCTTATCCTTCTTTGTTCTGAGAGTATAGGCAAAAAACTCAGTAAAATTTATCTCACTTGAAAATATCTTTCAAGTGATTCAGAAACTACTATCTATTTTATTTTTGTTTAAAACGTGATTAGACTTCACAGCTTCTAGACTATAACCCTTTGACATTATCAAGAAAATGTAACATTTAAAGCAAATTCTATAATCACAAATGAAATCTATTTTCGAGTGAACTGTTGCAAAAATAATAACGTGTATATTATACTCTTGCGTTTAATTTGGCAGTACTTTTAAGGTGTATGTATTTCAATTCTTTTTAAGAGAAATGAACTTGTGCCTTAATTAGAATATAAAATAGCAACAAAATACATTAGCAACTGTTTCGCAGTTAAAGTTACAGTAATTACATTTTAATCATTAACTTATTTTTTGCTTGCACTTTGCATTGTACTGAATTTAATTAATTAAATTCAATTATTAGTTAATAATCAGTTAATTATTCAATAATTATATTTCATTAAATAATAATTTCAAAATATTGAATCGTTAATTTAATTTCAATAAATCAATTACGAATTAATTTCTGGACTTCAGTAAAAAAGAAAAAGAAGAAGAGTAACAGATTTGGTCAGACATTTTGGCATAATAATTCTGAGCTCTTTCAGTTGAATAACGAAGTAAATGTTTCGCCTGGCGAAGTCCATTAAAAGGCAATGCCGCAAGAATCGCGACGGTCGCGCTTAACTGAACCGATTAACTCCTGGCTTCTTATTCGCGGGCGTAAAAATGTTCGCGTCGTAAAGCAGTACGTAACGACCGCGAGTGAGATGAAACGAGGTGGGAGTCTGTTCCCCCCCGCGATCCCCTTTGGGCGCACAAGGAGTTATGTAATCTTCATGCAACTTACGTAGGAGAGGAACAACGTAAAGGAGAGCGGCGTTCGTGACCTTCGCGTTTGACACCCAAGCAAGACGACTTGCATTAGCATAGCAGCTGCAGCTGCTGCGTCCCGGTGCAAAGTTCGCGTTGTCTCTTCGCGCTTGTCGCGCAAGCAGTCGGAAACAATATCTGGAGCGTGTCGCGGTGTTTCTTGCATTACTTGGTACAATGGAGAGAGAAAGAGAAAATTTCAAAGAAAGAGAGAAAAAGAGAAAAAAAAGGAGTCAGATAAACTGAATTTATTATCGTCAAAGTTTTTTTAAATTCTCTATAACTATTTTTGAGACTACTTGTTTTTCAACATCAAAGTTCAGTAAATACAACTCAAAATTGAATTTGTAAATTTTTGGTTGTTACGTTAGTTGGATTATTCCTCTTGTCAGAAATAAATTTGTTCTCGTAGCAACAGAATACAAGAGAACGAGAGCAAGAGAAACAGAGAAAAAGAGAATGGAAGTAAGTAGACGGTTCGAAAAGTTTTGAGCCACGTCAAGGAAACATAACGCACTGGCCATAAATAATACACCAAGTTACGTCGTGCAGATGCGATTCTCAAGGTGCACCGTGGAAGAAGAGATTCCACCTTGATTTGCAAATGAGACTTTATTATTAAGATCGGCAGAGGAGATTGTCTGACGCGAACCAAGCTACTTGCTCTTCTCCTCTCTCCTCTTTCCCTATCTCACTCTGTCTCTCTGATACTCTGGCTCAGCTCTGCGGCATATTAAATCACCGACTCGCGTGCGTTTTCATATTCAGAAAGATGCGCATGAATTTTCATTGCGACGAACGAACCGCGAGGAAATTGATGCCACGATTATTTATTTAGCGCCGCGGATTGCGAGATTACGTTACCAGTCACAAGTAAGATGACGCTTCGCGGCGACATGACTTCTTTTAATACTGTTAGTTTCTCTGATTGAAATGGTTTTTGATGGATAAGGAAAGTTATGAATGCTTCAAGTGTTGTTAATACAGTTGGGAAATCTTTTTAGGATGTACAAGACGGTTAATTTTACATTTGTTTTTTTTTTCAAATTAAGGAAAATTGAATAAAAAGTATTTTATGATTTTCAAGTCAACAATAGACGGCATATGAAATTGGTAAGAAATTTTGAAAATTCCCGTAAGTACACTCAAATTCAGTTTCATTAATGTAATTATCATAGTGAACGTACCTTTCATGCGGTTAATAAAATTTGTGCGCTTTTTCATTGAAAATATACTTATTACAAAGCACAGCGACGCTTTCATCGCAAAATGCGTATGTTTGCAACACACACGAAATGAAGTCGCGCAATTTAAATTACCGTCAGTATAAAATATGGTTTTCCGCCTTCTTTTGACCCGAATTCTTATATACGTCTGGCGAGAGCATTTTACGTCATGTGACGTCAAATTCCATTAGGATGTTAATGTACACTTAAGCCGGTAATTGCCACGTTCATGAAAAACCAAGAGCGTGCGTTTGAGTTTGTGCGCGAACTTTCTTGAGCATTTTTTAAAATAGCGGTTTGTGTGATTTTGCGCATGGCCATCAAGCAAATTAAACTCGTTACGACATTTCACATACAGGGCTCGGAATAATGCAGCTTCGCGAAATTGCATTTTAGATGAAAATGCCATTTTTATTTGCAGACACATTTTTTCTTTCTCCTTCTCTCTCGCTTACACACATATCGACAAGCGTAATTTTCCTCCTCGCGAATACAAAATTCATTTCATCTTTGAACTCGACACACGTTTAAAATAATTTAATAACAAAACTTTTATTAACGATATAATATGCATTTCAGAATTTATGTATAAATATTACCATCATTTTCGATAAAAAATTAGTTTCAAAAGATATTCAATGAAATTTTCAATTTAGAAAATGTAGACCATTTTCTTCAACTGAGAAAATTAAAACCCCACGTAATTCTATCACGAGTCATTTTCGTTCCATTGATTTCACTCCTTATCTCAGTTCATAAACCGTGGAATAATTGTTGGCCTAATTTTTGAGGTCTCGAAATACCCTCTTTCCGAATTCAACCCCCCAAATATAAAATAATTGGTTCACGACAAATGAGTCATATAATAGACCCGGAGGTATATTAATCGCAAAATAATCTACCTCGAAGCTCAATATCTGAATTCCATAACCGTTCGAATGTGATCAGACCGAATCAATAACAGCTATTGAATTTTAAAGAAGTTCAGCTTATCAATTACCTTAGGTAATTGGTAGAAATAATGAGCTAATTCGATTTCCTCGGGTACTACCAATATCTCACGAGTCGTTGCCAATTATGCAGTAATTGGTTGCAACTGTGTTTATTGCAGCGCAAAATACTAGAATAGTCTCGAACTAATTAGCGAATTAGCCCAAGTAACGAAAAGTCGTTCGGGAGCTAACTAAACAGTAGCTTGGACGAAAAAGCTTCGGACGACCGTCAGACGGGGAGGGGGGGAAGTCTGCCGCGGGCAGACTCCTCCGGGGAGTGCATTAGTAAAATTGGAGTAACTCCAACTCGCTGGTGTCAGAATCGTGGTCCAAACTTAGCGTATATTAGTAACAGCGTGCGTATCGTCCAGAGAAATTATACATTTCGTCTTTCTTTGTCTGGGACAAGGACTGTCCTTGTCTACGTCGTCGACGAAGTTCGCCAACTAAGAAACTAATTACGCCAGTGTTCGTTTTATCGAACCCCTTCCCTCCTGCTCCCCTCGTTTCAGTAGCTGCCAGCTAATGCGATGGGGGAAAAAAATACTGGCCACTTCGCTGCTGTTGTCTGGCTCAAATTTCCGTCGCCTTTTCTCTCCACCTTATCGCCTTGCACTCGCGATGGGAAAAATTGCGCGAAGGAATTTTTTAATTAATACCCTCCGACGTTACTGCGACGATTTTATACGCGCGAGATGCAAATAGAGATAATCCGCGAAATGGCGGCATTTATTTTTAGGCTTCCGTTCACGACCGGAAGGATTATATCGGTTCTGACTTTCAGCGTCAGTTGACGGTATGGAAAAAAAAAATATATTTGCAGTAAATTTTTATCAATTTCGATAAAGTGAAAACTTTGTTATTTTTTTGAGGAAAACATTTTTGCGAATATTTCCCGACGGTTTAGTGCCAAGTTCCTATCTTTTATTTAAATTGATGGAAGTTTTTTTTTTTTATATAGACGCGTTGTGGCCTTATTGAAAACTTGATAGGGTTTGAATTTTTTTTTTTTCGATCGATTTGGAACATAAAGTAATGTTTATGTTTTCGGGACAATTTCAATTAAGCCGAACAAAACCAGTTTGCCCATTATGAACAGTAAGGTAACAGGAAATTTTGCGGAGCAAATAGCACGTAATCAATCTTTAAACGTTCAATCTCTTGTAATTAATCTGATAGTAATCGCCATTACTGATCTTCTAGACAGGCTATTTATTCTTCGAGCACATTATTATTCCAATGTCTTTTCGACGGAAGTCACGTACTTTGGAAAAGGTAACCTATCAGGACTCACATTCGATGCAAAGAAATTACGCTGCACTTCGTCACTGATAAGCATTCGAGCCAATAAAAGGCAACCATTTTTGCTGCCCGAGTGACAGTAAAATACTGCTCGCATTACCAAACAAGAAATTTTCAAATTAAACTCTCACATCGGCCAAGAAATTTGCTGATGTAAGGAAAACAAAGAAAAAAAAAAAACTACATCCAATATTTATTTATTAATATCAGCAGCAAATAAAGAACTTGCGAAAAGTAAAAAAAAAAAAAAGGAAGAAAAATGTTAATATTCGTTGACGCCGTGTCACTTTTAATAAGCGAGAGAATAACATTTTCCAATAATAACAATTCCCGTCTCTGCGAAGGTTTGCCAAGAAAAATGCTCAATCAACGCAATCAGTCATGTTGAAAAATTAATGACGTCACGGACAAATAAAAATTGGCACGAGATATAAAGTGCTTCATTAAAATAAAAAGAAGCGAGCGTGTAATCTTTTGTTAATCCAACGGCAGAGGGAAGAAAAATGTGCTGTTGTGATAACGTAAATCACGTATAAAAAGGTCGCCACGGCGTTGTAAAGAATATAAAAATAAAGGCTCGGGGGTTTGGGTGAACCGACGGTGGAAGACCATTTTTCTTTCCAAGCGTCGCTGGTTACGCGTTACTTATGCAAAGATTGTTTTTGAGACGTTTTTACGAGTATTCACGGGTCTAAGGAAATCAAACTAGGAAAATACGGACTATTTTACTACGCCGGCAGCGGCATTTGAATTGGATAAAATAGACTGGAATGTCGATGAGGAGACGGCTACGTGAAACCGAGCTTTTTCCGCGGTTCGGCCCTCATGAATATTAATTCACCGATGGCTTTCGATGCGATTACGCCAAAAAGTTTCTGATATGTGATGAGGAAAATGTTAATGTCAACTTGGAACATTATTATTATTATGTCGTGTGTTATGTAAAACCTATAAAGAGGGTGGATTTGATGTCATTGATTTTAGCGATGGATTTAATGACACAAAGAAATTGGGTATTTTACTTTAACGAAATAGACGGTTAATTTAGCAATGTAAAATCACATTGAGAGGTTTGAGAAAAAAAGAAAAGGTGCAAAAATACAATTAATTTTCCACAATCAATATATCCTTAATCCTGTAACAAACCACCGTCAAAACAAGATCACCATAAATAACCTTCAGAAACAAATATCATCTCCTTATTAAATTCTCTTCTTCGAAATAAAAAAAAAAAAACACCTCATCTCGAGGCATGATTTTGAACAAAAAGTGAAAATCTCAAATAAAGATGATTAATAGCCTTTTGTAAGAAGCAAAGGTTTTTCAACGATCCAATGAAAGGAAAGGATTTTTTGCCAATCAAAATAAATAATGGCACAGGTATAATGGTTTCGTGTATTAAATTTGCTGCTGTCCGAAAAGTGTATTGCGTTAAATTGTTGTCGAGCAAAATAGTGGGAGGTTCGGGGGGGTTATAGGAAATGAGGGGGATGGGAATAAAGTAAATGAGTGGAAGGGACAAGAGCTGGGAAAAAGGCAGGGAAGATAAAGGGAAGAAAAAACGTGGCAAAAACGAAGAAAGGTGGAAACGAAAGAAAACCAGGCGTACGTGACTGGGATAACGCGTGGCCGCTCTTTTCGGATTCGAATACTCTCGGCCTTTCTCAGCGAAGCATACAGACGCCGAATACAGGATTGGAATAAATTTACGAGGCTTCGAAGCGGATTAATCTTGTTCCTCCGATTTCCTCTTCCGTTTTCTTTTTCCTACGAGCACACTGACATAATCGGATCAGGATGAAAGAACAAAATATGATCGCCAAGCAACTGAGAGCCTCTTAACGCTTTATTCGAACGCATAAAGTGGATACATCAAGACCAAAGCCAGCGACCGATATCTTCTTTATGCCTGTTTCGTTTGGACGTGCTTTTATGCATAGTACGCATTTCGTGATTAACCACGACAAAAAGATGATTTATAATGTCTGGGTAATAATTCCAGAATTTGTCATCCTAAGGTATGGGTTCGATTCTTCACTAAAACTTGGAAGGAAAAAACTTCCAATTCAGTTTAATTTCACGATAAGTGCTTCTAATTAATTGCCCTGCTTTGGGGATCATCATTTGTTCCAGACATTCCTGATGGTCTCGTAGATGGAGATGCTCCAAGAATTGGAGAGACCCTGCTAAGGTGATTTCTCGATATTTTTTCCATCCATTCCCATTACAATGATTACAATCCATTGAAAAGTATAGAATTAGATTGAAATTTTAAAAAATGATTAGCTGGATGGATAAAATAATTGTGCTAGTGTATATCTGTTTTGACAGGTAAACTGACAAACTGGAATTATCTGCTATTATTCATCGATGATGTTAATCTTGCATATTATCATCAGCTGTTCTGCATAATTATTAATGATCATTCATGAATTCTCATTAAGATAAATTGGGAGAAATTTATCAAACATTATCATAACCATGAGTTACATCATTAATAATTATTAATCATTAACAGTTAATTTTTATATTCGATATTATTTGCTACGAAATATCACTTCGTAATGAAATACAATTTGTTATACAAAATTTTCTAAGTGCAAATTTTAATCATTTTTGTAAGTCACAATAATAGGATGTCAAACTTTAGAGTTACAATGCAGAAAAGAGAATGTATTTTGAACTGTTCATCAATTGCATTTACTAATATTTCAAACAACTTTACTAACAATACTCTGAAAATGATTAATACGTGTTTATCTTAATTTCAGTACTTTATGCTCTTACGTTCCTCTTCAGTTCCGTTTTCTGAAAGAGAAGTTTTATGACATTCTTCACTAAGTGTCGCAAGAAATAAACTGTGCTTTTATCCGAGGAAGTTGCAATTTAACTGTAATTGTTCTATTCGAAGGCGACAATTCAGAGAGGGGATTAAATTTTGACGGTGAAATTTTCTATTGAAACAAGCGCTGTTGTTTTACGTTCAAAGTCTTGGTACCAATCGACGTTTTCGTCGATTGATGAAAATCCTGATGGATATAGACTGTTGCAATGGAAAATTCATATTGATTAAACAAGCTCAGAGCTAACTTACATAATAATGGTACCATTTTATCATAAGTAACACTATTGTTTCAATTGAAATTTATTCATTAATAATACAGTTAAAATATGCATGAATTAATCTGCTGATTTGGAGTATGTTAATTACTGTCGAAAACGCTTAAAATAAACGATAAATTATATCCTCAAATTTACGGCTTCCACGTGTAACGGAGTTACAACGAATTTAATTCAACAGTGAAAATCAATTTGTGGTTTCACCATTAAACACCATTACGGTTTAATTCATAAATTGCTATTATACTCGAGTTAAAAATGACGTTCCCTTTTTGTGTGTCAGTTTTTCAACAACTTTTATTAGATAAAATATAAAATCATCGATGGATTTTGTCGACCAAAATGGAAACCTTTTAACAGACATTTAGTCCTCTTTAATTTATAACAGGAACAATGTGCATTTCATTTCGAAATTGCATTGCCTTAATTTTGGTCATTAGAATGCTTTTGTCTGGATATAAAAAAAGTATATCGGGACAAAAATAAAACAGGATCATAAAAAGTGGCAGTTGAAAAAGTTTGATAGAAAAATGATGATGCAACGGGAGTTGTAATGAACGAGCCATTGAAATGAAATTTTGTATTATCGCTTTGTGTATTTTCTTTTTCATTTAAAAAAAAAAATAACAAAAATTTCCTTAAGGCAGGAAAGTTTAGTTAATTAAAGTTGTTTAGTAGCTTACAGTTGTCTGGTTAAACAACTTGTAAGAATATTTAATGATGAAAATTTATAAAACATTCTTCATGAAGATCATTTCCAAAAACAAACTTTAGAGAAGATTCTTCGGTATCATAATTTTTTTTATCAGAACGTTTTACTTGAAAAACCAAGTCAGAACGTTACAAGGTAATCTGATTTTGGGGTAAAAAACACTTGACTAACAAATTCAGGGCGTCCCTCTCGAGCCCTTAAAATAATACTCCACTCGAAATGGCACTTTCAGTCCTGCCTGGGCAATTTCTCAAGCGCGGACGATAAATTCCAGATACCCGCTCATTACTCATGAAAGAATGCAGAAAGGTCAAAATTGCGTTGTAAAAAAAGTGGAGAACAGTGGGTTCCTCGTAAAAGTAACGCGCGATCGACGCGTCCGGAAATTTGTCCACGTCGAAGCTCGCATGCAGCTGCGTCAAAAGGCACGGCAACGATCGGTCATTCGATCTTCGTAAAGCATGAAACGCGAGGCACGTAACCCGAAACTGGAATCGTCCGAGCGAGAAGTTACGATCAAGGGAAAAGGGTCAGAGAGGGAGGAGGGAGAGGGAAAAAGGATACAGTTGCGCGGAAAAACAGAGTGGAAGAGAGAATGAAAATAAATAAAGATAAAAAAAAATATTTAGAGGGAAAAAGTGAGTCAATGAACGTCGTTGTCCGGGCGACCACTCGACGCGCGACAAATGGTTTGAATTTCCCGCGCAACAAGGGTCCGTAGTAGGGGGAAGCAATAGTCGAGAAGAACTGAATCTTTCATTGGTGTAATTGGCTAAAAGACCAACGCCATCATGAATCTAACATGAGCAATGAAGGGACCCGGGTTATTCAAAAATGTTGTCGCCTGCACTTTGCTTAATGGCGCACCATAATGTACTGTATATTTTATTGACGCGGTAGAATAAATTTTTTTTTCTCCTTTCCTTACTTTCATTCACGAGATAAAAGGAATTATTTACATGGGTTTTTCGAATATTTTAGTTGCACATAATTTTTGTTTAGATAGCTAGAGTTTCGTAATAAAAAAAACAGAACTTTTTTTTCTGTATCTGATAAAAAATTAAGTGTTTTGTGAACCTGAAAATCTGTTTGTGAAATTTTTTGAAAACGAATTGAAGAAAAGAATTATGTGATTGTTTATTACACTAGTTGCGAATCGAAATTGCAGATTGATTCGTTTTAGGGGAATGCACTCTGCTAAAAAAAAAAAGCCGATAAAGTAACTTTAGCATGGCGAAGTGTCTTGAAATCACGTAAATGGATCGGGAGGGTCTCTTTTCGACGTTGTCGAAATAATACCCCTGGGGCGTAATACGTCGCTTAGACGAGGAAGAAAACGGGAACGACAGAGTCATCTTCGTCGTGGCTCGGTAACGTCTATGTCGATTTTCTTCGCGCGCGCCAGCAAACATTTTGCATAGAAATCTACTGTATTGCGCATCACGCGTCTTATATGTGTCGTCTACACAATTTACTGGAGATTCCTCGCAAATTGGAAAACTTGCCTAACAATGACCGGCGCTCCTACTAACGAGGATAAAAGTATTTATTTGAAACTTTCAAACTGCATTCGCTATTAGAATTCAATTTGTCTGGCAATTTTTTACTGAAATTTCTTTAATTTTTTTATTCGACGTTTGGCAAACTTTTTCATAAGTTATCGAAGCGAAAACATTTTTATTTCAACTTGTTAATTTTAACGCGGACTAATTTTATTTTCCAGAGAACACTGTAACAAAATATTTGCAATTTCAAACAAATAATTGCAATTAAAATTCTAGTTTTGTTAAATATTTATCCAGACTCAATAGAGAACAAGAGGCAAACGAGAGAATGTGAATAATATGCGGTAGTGTGAGGCCGACGAGTCGAAATGTATAATTATTTATAATACCAAGCTGCGGTCATTAATATACATTCCAGAGCACGTGCGTGCTCAGTGACGAATCCCACGAGATATAGTGATGGATTACTGTTTGGTAAAATGTTTCTGCGTAACGCGGGACATGACTACAGTGAAGTTCCATTCAGAAAAGCCTGCCCCGATTAAGACTCGCGCTTTCGACTATTTTTGCGAAAACCATCATCGCGGGAAAATTGCGACTATCCATCATTGCGAAATTGCCATTATCCCGCATTCTATTCAAAATATACAGCTGTCGTTAAAGGCCTTGATTAACAATCGTAAATAATTCTGAGTGTTTTAATTAGACTGATTTGTTAATGGTTTATTTTCTAGATCAGTTAATTTCAAATGGACTTTGCATTTGCAGAAAAATGATAAAACAAAAAGCATCAATACGGCTGACATAATATTGACTTTTCTACTGTGATGTAAGAAATTTTCAGTTGAAATTGAACTGAATTCGTTTCAAGTTATTTATATTATTTTTAATAGAAAAATGTCGAGAGAGAAAATGTAAATTTTTCTCAAAATATGTGCATCATTAAATAAATTTTCGTTCAATTTCTAGGAAAAGTATGCAGCATGTAAAATCTGCTAAATTTATCCTTTCCTCGGAATAGGAAATATTTTCAAATACACGCACAATCGGATTACGTCGGAATAATATGTTTCATGAATATTGCGCATTTCATGTTTCCCTTGTAAATGTCACGTGTAGCGGCATTTTCACGCGACATCAACAGTTGTGACTTTATTATCGAAATAATAGAAAAATATGATCTAAAATGATGCCCCGTTGAAATGCAAGTTATGTTAGGGAAAAGAATTGCGAAAAAAACAGAATGTTAAATCGTGCAAATAAATTTTCATTTATCGACAACAATTTTATAGTGACTTGACAGAATTTGGTTGAAGTATAAAATATTGGAAATTCTGCTAAGTTCTTATTTGCTTTTTAATTATGATGAATACTTTTCCTAAATGTATGTCTACTTTAAGGAAACAGTTGACGGTTCGTTTTTCTCCTACGCTCAGTAAATAATTCAGATACAATATTGAAATTCTATGAGCTCGACCCTCCAAATCGGAAATCTCGAATAAAAACTGTATTTTCTTTCAATTTCAAATCATCTACGTTTCAAACCATTTTCCATTTGGACGATTTGATGAAAAATATTTTAGTTGTCATTATTAATTCCTAGTTTTGTATTAATATTATATAAAAGAAAGTACAAAAAATTGCATATACTTAATCATTCATTTTCATTTAAAACTGACTAATGTCGTCATTTTTCATCGTCGCATTTTTCGCACAATCCATCAAAATTTTTTAATACAAATGTTAACGAAAAAGTTTATAACATACTAATTAGAAAGTCGACAACGATTAAAATGTGTTACGTAGTGACGAAAAAGAGGTGGAATGATAAATGGAATATCGTAATGAAAACAAATGCAATATTAACGCAAAACAGTTGAAACGTTAAGCCGTCATTAATAACGTGATATTGCAAGTAATTGCAATGGGGTTTTAATAAGTTCGTCAAACTATTTTCGCTTTCAATCTAATCACTGACTCATTCCAAAGTTTTCGAAAGAATTTCGAGCAATTGTTTTGTACTTATACTTAATCGCCTGGT
>JABFQA010001876.1:0-12477 GCA_022817065.1 Probaryconus sp. ZL-2020 | reverse complement strand
AAAAAAAAAAAAAAAAAAAAAAAAAAAGAAAGGAATAAGAAAAAAGTTGAGTAACAAGTTGGAAAAGTTTTGCTACTAATGGAAATCTTATGTTATTCCAAAGTCCTAGTAAATCTTCCGCGATGAAATTCTTGAAATAAATAAGACGTTAATAATCTTTCCTTCGCTTTTGTTTAAGTTCAAGATTTAATGTAAATTATTTAGCGTAATAACGTAAACGGCGGCCATAATTTACGGCGACGTTGAACAATTTATTTTTGAGAATATTAAATTTTGTATTCAAGTTTTTCACGTGACACTTGTCGTTATTAGCAGCGCGCCTGACAGCGTGAATATTTATTTGTTTTCTTCCGCGTTGCGTGGCCTTAAAGGAAACGTCGAGCAATGTTTCATCGATAAAAAAGGTGCATCCTTTGTTACAATATGTCGCGAGCAACGTGTACGATACTTTTATTATTTATTTCGCAAAAAGCAGTCTCTTAAAGAAAGGGAAACGCTGATGTTTAGATACTGAAAACAACGCGCACGAAAGCAAACCATAAAACATCGCTCGTTTCGCGTACAACGTTACTACGGTTTGGCAAATTACAGCTTCGCGTTGAACAAATTCTGACTTCACATAATGTAATGCATTGTTAAATGGCAAATTGAATTATGGATAATAGACACAATTGATGCATTTAAGAACACACAATTATTGAGTTACGATATTTCGCGAATTTATGGGCAAATATAAAAGGTTGCGATCAATGTTCAGATTATTAATGGCTGCAATTATTAATGGAATTGATGCGGAAGAATGTTTCAAGTTAAATCATTAAAAAAAAAAAAAAAGAAAAAATGTAAGGAAAAACGAATTAATAATGTAAAAATCTTTCTCAGCAAATTAGGTCAATTATGGTACAGTTAATAAATTACATGGAATCTCTTTACAACAAGAGGAAATGACCTTAGTGGTACATTAAATTCTCTTTAATAAACAGAATCAATTTTAAGAGTTATGAAAATGCAAAGTTCTCGATTTTGATTCTTGCTGCAAAAAATGATCAAGTCCTAAAATTATATGGAGACTAAAGTTTCACGACACAGTTGTGCAAACATTTATACGATGTTGATATATTTCATTGGTAAGCATCGTATTGACGTTTAATACGATCATGCAAAATACATACCGCTGTTGACTTATAAAATCAGGTTTATGTTTAATAAATGGATGATTATAATACGATGAAAAAAAAAAGAAGTTGTTTTGGCATATGATATTGACTAGTTTGAATACCTCATTAGTCGTTGTCAGAGATTAAAATAACGTCGAAAACGATTACCGAATTACTTTGTGCTCTCGTCCAATATAAAAAGCCAGGAAATTAATTTTAATTTATTATCACCATTTATGACGTTATTATTATTCTATTTGAACCGCTTACGAACAAGTTATGCACTGAATTTGACGCGTCTCGTTTTTATATCTACTATGAATTTTGATTATGTCACGTGTAAATTGATGGCTTGCATAAATTGTCACTTTTTCACTGTAAACGTGATTATATTTGATGTTAAATGCCAGTTATTTGTTTTTTTAACGCGTCATTAATTAAGATTTAAATGAAAAAAGGTTTAGTGATATTCAATTTTTAGTTACGATGCGCGAGCGAACCTTTTTATACAAATGGAAAGAATACATAAAGCTGCTCGAACAACTTTTGTGATTAATTGCCTCGTCTTTTTATTTTAAACTATTCTTTTTGTGAATTTTTCCCAAAATCAACATAGAATTCAATTGTTTGTTTGGGCGACAATTAAAATTATCACGTTTTCAAAAAGCTGCGTCTTTGCAATTCGTATATTTTATTATCTGATGTGAGGTAATAATTACAATGTACTTTGTTAATTTTAATTTAATTTTTTTCTTTGTTCTACCGAAAATTCTTTTGTAGTCTTTTTTTTTCGATCGTGTTCAGCAAATTATAAATCAGCGTTGTCAGGTTGTAGAAGCAACGTTCAATTAAAAACTATGTTTTATGTTCGTTGTGTGGGCCACGAACTATCGTCAAAGCACGACTGATAGATTCGATAGATTAACGTCAGAATAATGTCCATAAATTCAATTATAATGTTCAAAAGATAAGGAACATCCGGAGAACTTTCGCAGAAGTTATTAAACTACAAACCATCGGTATTGTAATGTTACAGATACAAGAAAAATATTGAGAAAAACAAACAATGAAATCTTTTGAAAGTTTAATTTATCTTTAAATTATGCAATTTTTTCCTTCGGGTCGAATTTATGAATTTCATAATAGCTGTTGAAACTAAACATCTGTTCCTTATCTTAAAATTACAAAAGGAATAAAAAAAATTTTTTTAACAAAAACATGAATAAGTTTCTTTGTTGATGTGGGTTGGATTAATTATTCTTATTATTAATGACTGGCGATAGTAAAGATACGTAGCGTTGTAGAGTAATATGGAGTAGAAAATGGTGAATAAATTAGGCGCGAGAAATAGATCAAGTTTTAAATTAAAGTATTTCGATGAAAGATACTATTTTCTGTTACGTATTATTGCCAATGAATATTTGTTTGAACGTTAAAAAAAATTGTAAAAATGAATAAAGATCTATCTTAGATGATAGATTAGTACGTGCCAAAAACCGATTTCTCTAAGAAATTTATGATTACGTCAGGAATTCATGACAATTGAAGATTTAGGTGCCAAAATGTACATTTTGGCAATTTTCAAGGGCTCTATTGATGTATTTACAGTTTTTTTCTTAATTAGAAATTAGTTTGCCCTCATTTAGTTTTTAGAACCTCAAAAGAAAAAAATTCTCACACGATTCGATTACAAACAATTGATCCAAATCATTTACAACCCTTTTTTGCACTTAAATCAATTAAACAAATCTACGCTAATTACTAAATTTAAATTAAATTCATTTAATTTTAAATGTAATTAATATCTAATTGTAACTTTTTGTCGCAATATCAATTAGCAATCAATTCACTTAATTTCTATTAATTGGCATTGTATGTTTAATGCAATATTCTTGTAAGTTTACGATTGAATTGATTTCGAATTTAATGAACTATAATATGGATCAAAAAGCAATTAAGAATTATATTACCCCGTGTAATAGAGTATCGGTTTTTCGTATTTCTTCGTTTTCAAATATTTTTCTTTTATGAATTACATTTAACGAAGCAAAAAAAAAAAACGTCCAATTAAATTACACATCTAAAATATCCTTATTTAAAATATACCTCATAATTATAGCTTCAATTAATTTCAATAAAAAGATAATGCGAATTACAGTTTCATACATTTTTCACGAATAAACATTTTCGACCTTTCCCACCAAAAAAGTATCTTAATTAATATTCCTGTTTTTGCATTACCAATTGTATCATTTTAAAATTCTCATCGCACCGTCTAATTTTCTCAATGTTCACTCAAGAAGACCTTGGATTTTTTCAGCAAAGAAAAAAAAAAGCATCTTTTTGCCAGGATAAAATCCATAAAACAAAACCGTTCTCTTTAATTTGCCTACGTTTAATTCGACGCGCAAATTTTTTTTTTTTTTTTCGTTCATCTTTACAACAGCAATATCTCAAAGAGCATGTTTTCATTGAATTACAGATCCAACGTCGCAATCCGCGGTGAATTTCCGGAAGGGAGATATCCGGTTTGGAGGATAAACGAGCAATCTTGAAGCAGAAGATAGACATGGGCGAACGTCGCGGAACCAAGGCTTTGGAATTGTGGTGCCGGCGCGTCACGAACGGCTATCCTGGCGTGAATGTACAAAACATGACTACCTCGTGGCGGGACGGCCTCGCCTTTTGCGCCATGATACATCACTTTCGGCCTGACCTCCTGTGAGTATCCAACAAACGCGATAGCACATTCGACGATTATCGAGTGCCCGACGAATTCAATCCGGTAGCGGCGGGTTATCACACCGCGCGTTTCCTGCCCGCGAGCGAATCACGTTTGCCAGATAATTAAGTGATGGATGAATAGTTCCACGAGATCGACCGCGCGATTAACGGCGAACGCGCTTTATCTTCATTCGCGATGCTAAATTTGTAAAAACCTCTGGAAACCGTTTTATTTTTTTTTTCATTCTCTTTCTCTCTCTCTTTCTGTCTTTTTTTTTTTTTTATCTCGAAGGACCATAAGTAAAAGTGAAATCCTTATGAGGATCAAGAGCTCAAGGTTGATCGAAATTTAGTGCGAGAACGAACGCGATTTTCTTAAGAGTAGATGGCGACTTTATGGCTTGCTCTGGGGTGGGAACGAACTTTTGGTCCTTCCACCAGGATTAGAAGTCAAAGTGTCTAATGCTTTAGATAAGGAGAAAAGAAATCCAAAGAGATAACTGGCGTTTCAATAAACTTTTATTTTCAAAGTTTTATCTTCTGTTCAGTTTTTCAGGATACCACTTTTTTTTGTCTTTCAATAAATAATCGAAGATTGTTTTGCATGATGTTATAAATAGTTTGATTTTGACAAAAGTAATTTCATCGCTATAAAAATGTATTAATCTTTTGGCAAATTTATTAATTAGCATCATCGATGAATATTCATTGAATAAATTTGAACCATTAATTTTCGCAGTCCATAGCAAATGTTTAGCGAAGAGAGAGATATTATTTAAATAATTATATACATGTATGCATTAATGGGCATTCACGCAGTTATTTACAATGTTTCATCACAGACTATTAATTCCACAAAATTGTTCTCAGCTCTTTCTCATGAGTTACATATTAATTAATCAATTTTTTTGCTTTGCAATTGTAAGCAAATAATATTTCGTTTGACGAAATAATTATGTCATAAATTGAAATCTCAAATTGCTTAATGCGCAATATAAATTATACACATGGAATTATTAGTTATCAGTTACATCGATTATTTCGACAACGTGTGCTATGAAAATCGAGTTTTGCACGATAAAGAAAAGGAATTCATGCGAGAAAGAATTGATGAGAGAGTCCGTTCTTTCCTTCGACTGTAATCTAAACCTGCTTATTATATAATTTAATTACATCATACGCAGAATTATTCTTCAAAAAAAAAAAAAAAAAATTGTCTCTACCAAGAAGCGGATTGAATTACGTAATGCACCTTGCAGATTATTTTTGCTCGCTTACATTTTTATATCGAACTGCTTTTTACGTTAAATTGAATTCGTTGATATGAAAATAAAAATTGTAAACAACAGATAAATAATTTACAGTATCTATAATTTGTTATTCCTTTGATATGCTTCAGGTGCTAAAGATATAGTGTCTGATTAATATTTATTCAACATAGAGATAGATAGAATTATCTTATTTAAATATACTTAATTTTGACGTTCTAATTTGCAAGTGATGCGGGTGTTTTGACCATTATATTTGATCAAACAGTATCTCAATATTTGATTTCGTGCGGGAGAAAATATTTACTAAACAAAATTGAGAAAGCGTCAATTTCTTTTAATTATTAAACAGAGAAAATTTTGTGTACTCGATGTAACTATAATTTGCACACAAGAATTTTACGAAAGATGATCTGTTTCAAAGAATTAAACGAAGTCTATCCGAAGAAGTTAATTTTTTTTTTTTTTTTTTGATATTCGTTGGAAATCAAGATCTGAGATTTCAATCACATGTAAATACATTTCTCGGTACAAGTCTAAGCGTATGAAAAAATGACTCAAGTTTTTACAAACTGTTGCTCTTCTATTCCTGATAAAAGTGCGAAATTTAATATGTATCATCAGCTATTAATTCAAGTAAGCCGAAGAGCTCTCGGTAGACAAGTCGAGCTGCATACGTTAAAAGTACACACACGCGATTAACCAATTGCAATCAGCATGCTGATTGTATGTTGACCATGATTGGTCAATTGCGTGTATACATGCATGTTTATAACCGCGCGGAAAATAACTGTACAGCCCCGAGACTCGACCCTAGACGTTTGCATCTTCGTGTAGTCCAGCGCAATTGTAATTCAGAGCGAAACTATTATCCCTCACGATTTGCAACTACCAGTTTTTCATTTTTCTTTTTTTTCTTTTATTTATTGAGGCTAGAATTAAGGAGATTTAGCCGTTGTGAAACGTATGATTAGGGCGCGAGATCGTGCATTCAATTGCGCATGAATTACCTTAAACAAATAATATCCGGAATTCGTTTGCGCCAAACGCCATGTTAATTATTCACCAACAAACATCGGAAGGCATAAATTTCTCTAATGCAGTTATTACGATTCTTATGACCGAGATCAATTTTTCTAATGACATCGTTCTCAGCTGGAGACAAAGACTGGTATCGAGAGCATTAATTAACATTTTTCATCGATTAACAAGTCGTCTAATTTATGAAGCGCATTTAAATGTGACCAGTTGCTTTATAAACTTTTATTATTTATTACGAGCAATTAAACAATGGAATGCTTAAATTAACTTTTTTTTCCAAGCTGCCAAGAACTGGCTAAACGTTACAAACGAAATGACATAATGTATATTCAAAATAGGCGAATATCATTAACTGTACAGGTGTAACGACCAGTACGAGATTATAGCAGAAAATAAATGACAAGCTGAATGTTAGTTTTCTTAATTATAACGTCAGGTATTGAATGTTAAAGTAACTACTGGGCAAACAAATGATTTCGTCAGTTGAAATTTTATATTTTTTTTTTGCGAATTGTCATAACATTGTTTTTTTTTGCAAAAGTTTCATTTTGTATTTCAAAAATCAAAATCACACGACGCATCAAATCCGGGAATTTGACACACCCAGTGTATAAATACAGAAATAAATGTACATAGGCAAATGCACGTTGATCATCGCGTCGAAATGCACGAGTTATGTGCATACTAGTCAAGAGGGAAGAGAGCACGTGTACGTAATGCGTACATACGCATTATTTAGCGTAGAAACTAGAGAGCCTGGTCGGTCAATGACATCCATAGTACTAACGCCGCGCGCTGTCTTTGCGGGTCTACTGACACAAGGCTTATGCAATGCTTCTACATCGTGTAACGATCGATATACGCCAGTCTATCCACACGCTTCTCTAAAGCAAACAGGCTTGCTGATTTCAAAATGAATCACATTTTTCAAATTCGCGTTTCGCTTGCATTGTCACTGGAAAAGGCGCAAATTTACATTATTCGTGGCGCAACTGGCGCATTAAGAAAAATTCACTTGCACGCAGTAGTGAAATACTCATTTTTCTTTTAGCTTCGAACAAGAAAAAAAAAAAAAAGAATACAGTTAAGTCCTGAAAGAGAAAGGTTTCGATTTAAGGTACCGTTTCGTTTGAAATTTAGGAGTCCGATTACAAAATTTTGAGCTTTCATTTTCGTGAAAAAAGAAAACTGCTAAATCGAGCTGCAAAGATCAAATTGAATAAGACGTTGAGTAACGCTTTCGTCATATATATATATATATATTTTATTTCAGTATTTTCATTTCAGTTTCCTTTGAAATTAATATTGTGTTAAATACAGGTAGCTTTCGTGTTACGCAATTGCGATATTGTATCACGAGTCATAACGCGAACAAAAAAAAATGATCATTATCGCTGGGAATTCTGTAGCAAAAGTAACTTGAAAAATGAAAATTGAATTGGAACGCCTAATTTTCCTTTGAAATAAAATATATACATTTCACGACAATGCATTTAATTGCAATACGAATGTATTCCGTCGCTCGAGACGTGTTCGTCAACTTCGTGAAATTCGCACAATTTCCTTAGAGAGCAATTTCACACAAAAAGTGGCAAGTATTCAATAGGGTCGCCGAACAAGTTCGCAGTAGAGAAAGTTTTATCGTGAAATTGCTAGATCCAGTGCAACGAAATCGGCTTTGTGACGCCTTTCCGATTTTCTTGACAGCGAAAACCCGACAAATCGGAGAAATCGGAGTGTCTCACCGAACGTCTGATACCATTAGTGCTCCTTGATATGACATTAATTAATGTCATCCTTGTTACTTGCATATCATTTACAGATTTACTTTTCAGTCGCAATCGCGTTCACGCTAATTCAAATCGAAGTAATGCAAATCCACGAAAAGTAAAAGTTTTGTTTCCAATTAATTATTTATTTATTTTTTTATTGAAAATGTTACTAATTAAAAGTTACCAAATTGGGAAACTAACGTTTACATTACTGTAATTAAATGTTTTCAATGGCGTTTCAATAAAGCGAATCAATCCTTGAGCATTTTCTAAATTAATGGCCAATTAGACATTAGTCTCTTTCGCAATTCACGAAGGATAAGAAAAAAGTCCCTTAACAAAAACGCCAATGACAAATACAACGAAAAATAATAACGCCGGCATTACAAAACTGAAATTGACAAAGACATACGATCGACAAAGTAGAATCATTTGTAAATATTGTGCTTGCCAAGGCGCGTAATATAATTCATGCTATTCCCTGGCAACGATATACGCGCCGTTTGAAACCAGTTCGTATTAACTTGTCCAGCGACGGACGCGTTTTGTCTTGCTCCTTTGCTCGTTCTCTTTCAATCATTACCAACGCTCTCATTGAAAGGGTAAGAGAGACGAGACGAGATTCAAGTACATGTAAAACCATTCTCGTAGAAAACGCTCCAACGACCGAACCCCGTTGTTCTTATTATCCTTATTATTCTTACGCGAATTTCTTAGGGCCTGAAATGACAGTCTTCAACAATGGCTTCAGTTAGAAATAATAAAATTTTCCACGAATGTCAATCGACCATCGTTTTTTTTTCCCTTCCTTCTAATTACATAATCGTCAATTAGAAAATAAGAAATCGTGAATAGGAAATGCGTGTACAAAAAAAAAAAAAAAAACGTGCTGGTTCCCAGACTTTGTTTCCTCGAAGGTCGCCTTGGAGTTCTCTCAAGATGACCTTCCACTTCAGTGGAAGAAGTACAGTGGTTTTAGCTAGTCATTTGAAATTTTTATAATAACGAATTAACATTTCCCATAGAATCATAACGATCCACCTTTGAATAGAAAACAAGACCAACGTATTTCGCGAAATGTAGTTTACAATTTTCGCAAACAAATTTGCGAAACAGTAACCAGAGGCCAAACCGTACAAAACAAGAGCTCGAAACTAATATGACAAAGCTTTGTATACGTTTCTCTTTTGGGGAAAAGGTTCCGTTGAATGAAGTTAACATTTCTAGTCACAATTTCAGTTAATTACATTAACAATTTCTCACAATCGTTGTTCTAAAAGTAGTACGCAGTGGCGCGCGGCTCTTTACTACGAAAAGCAGTGTTCGCTGACTTTATACTCTGACAGACGAATAATTCCGCATGAAATATTCGCAGCGTTATAACGCGTTTCCCTGAAACGCGTAAACCGGCATTAAAACCGATGCGCGAATAAAGTCCCCATTAAGCTGACTGTGTAAAAAGCGCGGAACGACTCGCAATTATAATGTGGAACAGCCGCGACCGTGAAGGCGTGACGAAAAGACGCCGATAAAGGTGATAAGACAAAACTGTTGCGTGGGTTTCTCGCGAGCCGCGGGAGTACGGTGTAGTAATGAATAAAATGGAGGGCGAGGGTGGGTGTGGCGCGGCCTCTGAGTCATCGTTTTGCTTCTCGTCCAGACTGCGGATCGCCGTTGCGCTTTATCTCTCTTCATCTCATCCGTCTCTTTTCCCTTCTACGGCGACAACGTGCTCAACTTTTTCATAATTGCAATCGTCAAACCTTTTTTTTTCTTTTCTTTTATTTTTCAATTTTCTTAACTACGTTTTTCTAACGGAATTTTTTATTTCATCATTTTTAAGCAGAATTCGAAAAACCACATTTTTTTAAAGGAAAGTAGTTTTGCAAAAGTGTTCAATTGCACGCGGACAAAAAGTTTTAGGAAAAATTACCATAACAAATAGGAAAATTTATATAGGAAACATTTGATAGTTTTTTAAAGAAGTGACACGATACCTCTTGATTCCTATTTGGTATGGTAATTTTTTCTACGAAAACTTATTATTCTTTTATTTTTATTTTAAAAACTAATGATTATTATTTTTCTTCGTGCGGAATTGTGCGCGAAAAACGTCACGGAAAGAAGAAGGATTAATCGCGTTTAGCTCCGTAATACATAATGCCTTTGTGCGAGCTCAATGAGACTAAACCACGCCCCTTTTTTGCTTTGTCTGTTTCAGTGATTTTGACAGCCTGAACAAAAACGACATTTATGGAAACAATGAGCTGGCTTTTCGAACGGCCGAGCAACATCTCGGCATACCGGCGTTGCTCGACGCTGAGGATATGGCGACATGCATGGTGCCAGACCGTCTCTCCATCCTCACTTATCTGTCGCAGTTTTTCCAAGTTTTTGGAGGTAAGAAGTCGACAGAAACTAACCTGCCAATCTCAGTCAAAGTGTAAAAAATTACACGGAAGGATACGCTTGCTTTTGGCACTCGAAGATTTTAATGGCTGTTACTATCATACGTGATAATTTCATTGATAACTTACAAAACTTTACGACAGTTTTGTTGTGGACGTTTAGTCGAATGTGAAGTTAAATGGAAGCGTACCTTTTTTAGACAATAAAAAATAACTGAAAGTAAAAAAAAAAAAATGTGAAAATAATAGCATTGTAAAATTAAATAATAACTTTCATG
Organism: Probaryconus sp. ZL-2020; assembly: GCA_022817065.1. Lineage (NCBI taxonomy): Eukaryota > Metazoa > Arthropoda > Insecta > Hymenoptera > Scelionidae > Probaryconus > Probaryconus sp. ZL-2020. The sequence continues at coordinate 1,829 of JABFQA010001876.1, read as the reverse complement.
GGAAGACCAGTCATTTAAATAGCACCAAATCATCGAAATGACTATTGTTATTGCTCTGTGATTATTTCAACCAATCGCTGTGCTGAATAGAACAAAAAAAATTAATACAGATGTAACTATAATTATGTTTTACACATTTCGTACGACTGTACTTAAAGGATAATTAATTCATAATTGAAAAGATAATAAGCTGTAAAACGTATACTTGCAACTGTACATTACATAACGCTGTTACATGTACATGGTCAACCTTTAATAGTTAAGATAAACATAATCATGATTTAATGCTTGCATATTATCTGAAAATTTACGACTTAACGAAAATTATTACACGTATAATAGTAACAATTATAACGGGTTGTAGATGTGTGCCTCCTGCTTAATGCTTACTTACAGAAAAGGGGTTAACCACTCATAGCTTTGTCCTGTGAAGCTCCCAAAGATTACCTCAGTATTTCTGTACTAATATATTATTGTTTTATGTAGCAGTAAGTAAATTGTGATACTCTGTAATAAATCCAAATGTACTTTTTGTAATTATCTTGTGTCCTTAATCTCAAACCTTTATAACCCTTTGACTAATATAATTGTTGTTACTAATATCCTAAATAGGTGAAGTTTCTTGTGAAATTATGATTCTGATAAAGACGAGAAAATTAAATAATAATGTTGACTTATTTCAAATGTATTTTAGATTATACTGGAGCTAAGAAATCAGTTTTGCAAATGAACTTTGCTAATTTAAAATTTTTGCATTTTCATTTAGTAATTGTTTTTATTCTTATAATAGCGATAGTATTATCAGTAATTGAAAATGACGTAATAGTACACTCATTAAAAATAGTCACATCTCCAATTAAAATAGAAGAACCCCTGAGGGTTATAATTATATTTTTAATTGCCGCAATTATGTACATAACTGTGATTACTTTTTAGATCTATTACTCCGGTGACGACGAAACGTAATTATAATAATAATAATAAAAAAAAAAAGAATTACTATCATAGTTTATCGAATAATAGTTTTAACACATTTATCGCTAACAATGAAACAGATAAATGCGAACATAATAATTTACAGATAAAAGTTTCTTAAATAGAAGAAAGTTTAGCTTTTATCTTGAATCTATATTTGAAATTACAAATTATAAAACAGTAAACAATCGGTCGATAATTACAAAATTGCTTTTCGCCGTAAGTATTTGAATCGCGATAAAACCGCAGTAAAAATCGCATCGGCGATAAGAAAAGTAGTTGAACTTTTGTTTCGGCTTTAAAACTGTAATTAAAAGCTGGGAAATGTGCTAATTTATATTCCGAACATTGATGAAAATCGATACAAACATCGGCAGTGGCGGCGGCAAGGTCCATTGAACACGGTGTCAATAAGGCATCCAATTATACGCTGTTATAATGCTCTCGCGGCTCCTTACAGCGTCGGTGTGACTACCGTAATTATATTTAAGACTTTCACTTTTACGGCGCAATTAGTCGCACGTCGCTGTATCGGGCTCCATCTGCTCAGCCAAGGCTCGTTCATAAATTATTATAATGCACTTTCAATCACTCGCCTTCTTGTTTCTGAATCATTTTCATGTTTTTATCGTGTTATTTTTTCTTGCTACAATTATTAACTGTACTCACGAACTCCATATTATTGTCTCCAGTGCAACAGAGCCTGTCCTCTTCGTTCGTAAAGTTAGAAAATTTTTTTGAAAAATAATGAACATTTTTTTTCTCCATTTTACAACATCAGTTTCTCATCATGAAAAATGAATCTTATTGTAACGATTTCAATGATACAATGTCTTATTTGCATTAACGTTCAG
>JABFQA010001875.1:0-12479 GCA_022817065.1 Probaryconus sp. ZL-2020 | reverse complement strand
ATTGTTTGCAAAACCGAGAGTAAAACTGTTTTGACAAGAAATTTCAATAGGATTTAAAAATGTTTTTTCGACAGCAGAAATATTTTTATAAAGGCAAACGTTGTAAAAGCATTGTACTTTTTAAGGAAAACATCCGCGAGATACAGAAAGCATTAAAATGAATTGACGTGTTACATCGATTTAAAAATCAAAATGTTGAGACAAATGTGAAACACATGAATTTATTTACAACATTTATTTATTGAAAATGTACTAAAAATACATTTTTCGTACATTTTTTTACATAAAAATATTTTACTTTTTATGTGAGAATCACTGCTTTTCGGGCCAGTCTGCTGGCTCCAGTCTGCTAACTTGATCATCATACATTATTTTTCACTTTTGTCTATGATTATAGACTGTTTCGTTTGGAAATTCCAAGTGATAAATAACAGCAAGAAAAAAGTTGGGAAAATAAGATGTTGTTAAGTTTTTGTGTTATTGATTTGATGGTTACAATATTATACATCATATAAATTGCAATATAAGGAGGCTCGGGGTAAAAAAGTGTTCGGTGGGTTTGATAAATCGACTAACTTAGTTTTAACAAATGCGTCTGAGTTGTTCCTAAGACAGACTAATAAATGACAGTGATAAAACAAACGTCTGTTGGGCAAGTGTATCATCGAAGGGGTAGCTACTAAAGCGATTTCACTGAGCTGGGAACAGTTATTCACACTAAAGGGGGTGAAACCGAAAGTTGTGAAAATTCCTTCTCGTCGAGGTATCGGAACCGATACTTATAAGATGAGACGAAAAGGTCCCCAGACAGTGGAGAGTTTGTTGCCGAAGAAAATTGCAACCTCTCGGTCAATACTTCTCAGTTAGAAGTGAGTTTTGGAGGAAAGAAGAGAGAGACGGAACGACATAGCCATGATCGAGAGGTTGAAAGTCAGAGTTCGAAGAGCTCCTTCCCGGAAAACTTCGCAATACATCGACAAGGTTGCTAACGCATGTAGCATCTTTGCTTCGCGATTGTTTGATTCGGCAACACGTCGTAGAATGTATCAATGTCCATGACTGCATCCACTAAAACATTTCCAAGACTTTATTCTTGTTTCTCTTACCTTTCACACTCCGTTTTCACTTCCTGCTTGCCATTGCACCGGATGCGTCAAATTTTTAATTTCTAACTTTACTCTTAATCAACATTTTTTTTTTTCACACGAACAAGAAATGACTCGAAGTTAATACAAAACAGGAAAAAAAATTCTTTTTTTTATTTGTTTCTTAGTTTATTTTAATGTTTCAGGTGAAACTGAGGTTCGTCATTCCAATTTTTATAGTTCATTAATACATGGCATTATCGGATCTTGTTTATCTTTCTGTTTCGTTATTAATTCTTTCATTTATAATTTCAAGGATAACAAGTATTTTCAGTAAGATTTTGCTTGTACCCTTATTAGCTTCATCTTATCAAGTTCTAATTATATATTAAGGCAGCTTGTCACGGCTTACCGTAAGCCAGTTTACAGTTTCCACTATAGGTGTTACGGCGCACAATAAAAATTACACTTTGTCGAATTTATGAGTTAATAAACATTAAATATGTAATTCGTCGTTGGCCGTTGCAAAAGCCACGACTAAAGATTGAATAGATTTTCGATAATAAAAAAATTAAGGCAGCATTCGAGAAATCCTCTAAATGTCAGGGGTGCAATAAATGCCCGCATTTCTAACATTTTCATTTGCTGGGACATGAAATTTTTTACTACTCTCCTGATCGCTCTTTTTTGTTCCGGACATTTTATAGCCACTAATCAAACGTAATTGGTTCAATCGAATAGCCTTTTTTCTTTTTTGTTTTTGCAAACAACGTGCCTTCGCAAACAAATGCGTTATTTATAATATCATTATCTTTGGCCTAACGATTACCTTTGGAATTTCCATTTTAATAGGCATTTTTAACGTCTCAATACGAAATCAAGATGGTATCGCGAACCGTCCAAGACAATTTGTTTGGCTGTAATGTTTTCTCTTTCTGGAAGTATATGTTATTGTAAAGGGAAACGATAGGAGTAAACGTTGCTCGTTGGACAGTAGCTAAGATGACATTTAGTTCCACCCTTTGTTTGCCGAGAGCTTTTTACGAGTTCAAAGGCCTATCTCTAGACGTGATCGGTCGGCTCCTGCTCGACTTAATGATTGTCGTTCAACTGCGAGTTCCATCCGCACGATTAATCTAGCTGTAAAAGAGTCAAGCATAGTGTATTACGATCGATCGATACCTCCACTCTCACGGTGTACAGTGGTCATTTAAATTATATATCAGATGAAACTTTGAGCTGCGGGTCGTTAATAATTAATTGCAACTGTATAAGCCTTTGCGAACAAAAAGCTTGTCTTTGTTCTCGTCGACTGGAGTCTAAAATTGTATTACTTGGCTATTTATCTTTGTGAATCTACACTGAAAAAATTTAGGTGCATCAAACGTACCTGCTGGTACGTCATTAGTACTTATTTCATCTATGCTTACGTCCTATGATTCGGGAACTCTGGAGCCCCGAATCGGAATAAGTATCGCGCGTAGACTGTGCTGCCTTCATACCGACTGTAGAGAATCACTCTTATCCCTATTACAAGGATACCAATGAACCAGACAGCTGATGTTACTACCAATGTAGGTTTAAATTTGACCAAATTATTTGACCAACGGAATTTTCAGTAATATATATATATAAATTACTCTTTGTAATTGGCAATTGTGGTTCGCTCGTGCTTTTTTGTGGACCGAAACCATTTTTTGACGAAAAAAAAAATATATATAAAAATGGACAATTTTTTTAGTGAATATGGATTTACGGATCTCCTGCCGTTGTTTGAATGTAAGTACAAAATAATTGTAATGTAAAAGAAATTAGTTAACATACTTTAATAACTTTAATATCATTAATTAATCTATTTTTCTTTGTACATATTTGATTTTGTTTTATAGCAGCTGGTATTACCAACGAATTATTCTTCTGCATGAACGTTAATGATATAAGTCCTATTTTAGCAAATAAAACTGATAATCTTCTAGACTTTGTCTCAAAATTCAGTTTTGAAAAAGGGAAGTTAAGTGAAAAAGTAGAAAAAGCTAGTTTTGTTGTCGTTGAAGAAATCAATAGTAAAGAGTCAGTTGAAAAAGAAAAAGTACCTTTTTCCTTCCAAACCTATTCCCATAATTCTTTAGAAGGTATTTTAAAAACCATAAAATTTTATCTCTTAAATTGTTAAAATACGAATATATAAAAAGGTTCCTTATTGTTTTATTATGATATTGAGTTAATTCAAACATATTTATTTGTAGAGGATGAATATTTTAAGAAAAATAATTTGTACATTTTTTTAAACTCCTCTTTGGAAGGCAGAGTTTTACTGGGAAAATATAGAGAAACAAAAATTTTAGATTATAATATTTTGAAAAATATGGTTATTTATGAATACATAAAAGAAGACCCAGTTACTTATAAGTAAGTTAACTTAATTTGTATCATCACTCTGAACTGAAATATCATAAAATTTGTTCTCCAGCAACGGTTTTATCAATGCTTTTGATAGATTTAATTGAAAAATGTTTATTGAAAAATTTAATTTATATTAATTTAATTTATATTACAAAATTCCAAATCCTCATGAATTTATGTTATCGTCTTAAATGAATATGTACATTTTCCCTTGATTAATGATTAATTTTGATAATAGAACATGTTACTGTACATGTTAATTGATCGTATCATTTATAGGATTAAACAAGCAACATTCACTGAGTTGACGAATCAAATTTTGGAATTGTTTCCAACAGAAGAAAGAGACTTATTATTTATTAAACACTATACGAATGACCAAAAACAATATATCAGCTCAAGAGGTTGTTTATACAATCATTACAAAGTAGTGCGAAAAGACTTACGAAAAGCTGGAATTTTGTTAGAAATTGATGCAGTGGAAGTAAACAAAACTGCTAACGAATCTATTATTACAGGTAAAGATATTTAAAAAGTCTTTTCCCGTTTATATAATATATATATATATATGTGTGTGTGTGTGTGTGTAATAATTTTGCAGATGAGTATGTTTGTCTAACGGACGAAAATAGAAGGCTTTATACATTGCAAGATGTATCCTCGAAATGGGAAAGTAGTTTTAATGACCGGTCGAAACTTCTTCTTAAGCAGGACAAAAAACATGTGACTTTAACACCAGAGGAATATTATCGAAGCTTTCCTTGTTTGAGTTTGCCCTATGGGACTTCTTTGGTAAGAATTTGTTTAATTGTTCATAAGAAAGAAACGATTTGCAATGTTTCAAATGCAAAATCTTTGTATTCGTTTACTATGTATTTTAAATCTTTGCAATAATTCATTTATTCATCTTTTGTTCTCTTTTTATTTTGTACAGCTCGAACAAGATTTTGATCGTATAGTTTTGACATATGCCGAACAAAATTTGATTCCAAGGGATATAGCAGAAAATCACAAGTCTCTTTTTTCTCACAAGTGGCCATTATTAGCAGCCAACATCATCGTTCTTTGTAAAAAGTCAAAATCTCATGACTTGAAAAATTTCAAAGAAACATTTGGCGAAGAAATAAATTTAGGTTACATAACTGTTTAATTAAAATATAAAATGATTATTTAATATTCAATTATCAAAAACATATTTGTTTACAGGTATCTACGACGACGTTTTAGCTTTTTTATTGTTGCCTTGGATTATAAAGACTTCAAAAACAATTAAATATGACAAACAGTCTGAAACTATAACAAAATTAGAAATTTCCAAAAACTTCATTTTACATGTTCAGGTAACGAAATAATTATAATTTCACGATGACATAATACTGTCTAGAAATGAAATAATTGCAATAGGATGAACTTTTAAACTTCAAGTTTTGCAAGAAAATGTTTCCTATTTAAATACGTTAATTGTAATAAATAACATGAAGAACGGCTATTAACATATATTTAAAGAGTTTATGTGTGACTAATTTTAAACTCATATCTTTACAGGATTCACAAAATTTGAAAAAGGAACAAGAAGAATACGAAACTCGATTAAAAACTCTTCAACTTCCTGTTTATCCGTATGTAATTTTTGTTGGAGAAATTAAAAATTTAACATTTCATGTTTGCTTAAACGGTCAGATGTACAACTTCCTTGATTGTGTCAGTGCTGTTGAATGTTGCCACAAATGTTTGTCAAGTCTACGTAGATATCCTATCTTAAGTGATATCGTTTGGTACTTTTTTGATAGAGCAATCTATGAATTTAATTTCCAGAAAGTGCCTGCGAATGTTCTCAAGACCGTAATTGATCTCAAGAAATCGTAAAGAGCTTTTGTTATCTTTATTTGATTATTTTCTTTTGTAATTTTTTTATTTTGTCAACAATTTGTCATTTGAAAGATCTTGCGATCTAAAGATTATAGTTAGTCTACTTGTTATACTGTTTCAAAATGGATATCATTATATTAATAAATAAAATTTTGTCTTTCATATTGGTTCTATATGCTGATCCACTAATATCACGAAAATTGGTGGATATTGTTATTAACTCGCTTCAATGTTTTATGCTTAATTTCTTTTTGCCGTCATTGGAGGTTGATATTTTATCAGTTTTGTCAAAAGAAAAAATAAGTGACGAAGGTCTACTTGAAATTAAAAAACATTTTCAGAGACATAAATCAATATTTGATTATATCAACACCGAATCGAAACGTTTTAAATTATTAAAAAAAAAAGGTTTAATAGAGTTCAGTGAATTTAACATTGGTAAACGATTCGAAAATGTAATATCTGAGGATGGCTTAAAAGTGGTATCGGCGAATATGTTTGCAGTTCAAATTCCTTTAAGGGAAAGTTTGAAATTATTTTTAGAAATTCCGGGCATTTTTAATGAAATTCAAGAATATACTCGAAATTTAGTTAAAGAGAAAAATATTATAAGTAACATTATACAAGGTGACTTGTGGGTGTATAAATATGCAGACAAATTTCGTAATGAAATCGTTCTCCCCTTGTATATTTTTTATGATGAGTTGGAAGTCGGTAATCCACTCGGAAGTCACGCTGGTAAAAATCACTTTGGCGCAGTCTATGCATCTATTGCCACTCTGCCACCGCGAATTTCAGCACGTTTAGACAGTATTTTATTTTCGACTTTATTTCATTCAACAGAAAAAAAACAAACAGATAACAAAAAAGTGTTTCAATTATTAATTGATGAATTAAATTTCTTAAATTCAACTGGCATTACGATTACTACAAACAATTGTATAACGACTGTAAAATTTCAATTAATACTTCTTCTTGGAGACAATCTCGGGTTGAATAGCATAATGGGGTTTGTTTCAAGTTTCAATGCTGATTATTTTTGCAGAATCTGTTTAATGAAACGTACTGAAACTACAATTTTACCAATTGAAGATTCATCTAAGTTGAGAGACAGAATGAATTACTGTGATCATGTTAATAAAAAAAATAATGAAACGGCAGGAATTAAGGAAGAGTGTGCATTTCATAATGTTCAAGGATACCACCTCACAGAAAATATTTCAGTTGATTTAATGCACGATATGCTGGAAGGTGTGGCCAAATATGTTATGAGATCAATTATATTTACTTTTATTTTTACTAAAAAATATTTTACTTTGCATGAGTTAAATATTAGAATTACAAATTTTGAATATGGGCCACTCGAAATATCTAATAAGCCACCTCAAATTGCTATGACTCGATTGTCAGAAGGTAACGATCTAAAACTGTCTTCATCAGAAAGCTTATGCCTCATTCGATATTTTGCTTTAATTATTGCTGATAAAATTCCAGAAGGCGACGAACATTGGGAATTATATAAATATTTACGAAAAATTATGGATATAATTATTTCTCCGCGATTTATACGTTCTGATGCAAAAGTTTTAGAAAATCTAATTACACATTTCAATATATTATATATAAATTTGTATGGAAATTTGAAACCGAAATTTCACATTTTAACGCACTATCCGCGAATTTTACTTTTGAATGGTCCTTTTGTTTATTATTGGACTATGCGTTTTGAATCATTTCATCGTAATTTAAAATTAACTGCAATGACGGCAAGTTCAAAAACAAATTTACTAAAGACTATAGCAATGAAGCAAACGTTAAAAATGTGTGAAATGATGCATTCAGTGGAATTTGAAAAAATTATTCAGATTGGTGCTGAAAATAATAAAAATTACCAAAGAACTTATTTTGTAGATTCAAAATCAAACCTTCACTGTAAATACTACACACATATTAATATTTATGGAACTCTATATAAAATTGGAACGTATATTGTTACGAACTCAAATGAAAGTGAAATCGATTTTGGAGAAATATTAGATATAGTTATTCTTAACGAAGAAATTTATTTCTACGTAAATATTTATAATGAAATTATATTTGACGATCATTATCACGCGTATGTTGTAGTGAAATCAAAAACTTGTCAACTTTTGAAGTACAGCGATTTGCCTGTATTAGCCCCTGTATTTTCTGTGTTTAAAGGGAACACGCATTTTATAGCAACTAGATATGGACTCTAAATAAAAGATTGTATACTTCAAATACTGAAATAAAAATTATCATTTTAATGTGTTTGTTATTTTTGTTTAAATGCAGCTTTGTTTAAATAACAAAATAAAAATAAGATACAATTTATCATAGTTTATTATTTTATCAAAAGCGTATATGAAGCGTAGAAACACTACCTGTTTCAATTCAAATAGTATTCCTAATGAACTGAGTTTCAGTTGCTCGGCGATTCGGGGCTGTAGCGCTCCCGAAATCGGAGTTTGAGAGAAACCGAACCTGCAGCACAACAGACGCACCACTACAATTTTGTCATTCGCACCTAAATTTTTTCAGTGCGGGAATTATCCAGCCGTGGTCGGAAAAGCGCGCACTTTCCGCCGACGTACGTATCGGTTGGGCGCGGGTCGAGGTGTCTCTTGTTAATCGTTTTGCGGCAGATATTGCGAAGACAATACAGTACAGGTTTCGTTATTTTAGCGCGCTTCAAACTCCCCTGGAACGTCGCTTGCTCGCTCCTGTGTAAAAACGAGCGAACACCTGCGGAAAAATATGTATTAATTTTGAACAAGTTCCACGCCTCGAATACAGTTTTGTTTCTGATTTTTCTTATTTTCATTGAAAGAGACGCGCACCACCGTAATGAAAATGCGATATGAAGGTGGCGGCGGTAGGTATATTGTGGCGGCGGTAGTAGTACCTTCGAGAAAACTTTAATACGGTTTAAACAAAGCTACCCTCGTAAATTACCAGCCAATAAATTACCTTACCGGCGATTCTTTTCCTCGTAAAAGAAAGGATATTTTAATTACGATACTAATGTTTTTATTGAGAACGACGAGATAACGTTTAACCTTTTGCTAATTTTACACGGTGAATTTCATTGTAAAGAAGAACATTTTCTTACTGTTTCTTTTTTTCTTTTGATAAAGTTTTTTCGACAATATTGTATATTTATTTTTATTGACAGAAATCAGGAAAGAAAGGCAATGTTTCCTGATGCCAATTCATTATCTTGACTATTATTTTTATCAACTCTTTACAAATATTTATAAACAGTATATTTAAAAGGGGAAGTGAAAATATCCGGGCAAAGTAAAAAGTAAAAAGAGGCACACTACGAAAAGTAAAGCGAGATCTACCGTCCGTGAGATTTATCACCGCGAGGAAAATTTCATTGTAGAAATTACGATTTTTAATGGTCGGTCGCGAAAACACTTGGCAAAGATACAAAGTATTTTCAACGCTCCGAAGGTTTAATGATTTTTTTACATTCGCAACTTATAAAGCAATTGACTAAAAATTAATAAATTTTGATTATAAGTTGTAACTCGGTTAAGTCGAGATTGAATTAGGTCGAGCGTTATAGTCCGAAAGTTTGGGAACGCACTGTTTCAATTCCCAGCCTGGCTTCATCAAATTCATTAGCTTAAATAAAGATACGAATATGAATTTACAAACTTTCGATTCATGCAGAACATAAGCTCACAATTATCGAGCGAATTGTGTTTCATTTTATTTTCCAATAAAATTATTATTAATTTCGTTATAAATAAAGTACATTAAACTTTGTTTCTAATTGTTGTCGGTACTTAATTATATGTGCAATTTACTTGGACGTGCAACCGGTCACTTTCATAATAATAAACTGTTAATAATTTTAACTTCGTTCGACGTGATAAAAATGTTATGTAATAACGAACAAATAATAAATACACCACAAGTTAAATATTATCATATAATTAAAGTATCTCGATAAAGATAGGAGGCAAAAATTATCTCATATTTGTGTGTAAAACTTCATTTAGCAAATAACCAGGGAAATTCCTACTTTTGTAGTTTACTCGTTCTTAAAAAACAGTTGGAAATGAAACGACTGATAGATTAGATTTAATCATGATATGGTGAAACGATGGAAGTTTCTTTGAGTACTGTCTGTATTGCAGAAACACAGGTGTACTGCTCACAAACAAATCTTTAGTTAATCAGAAGCATCAGAATACAAAGATGCCTTGTTCAACATTGCCTTTATTTCCGAACAAATCCTGTTCATCATTTCTTTTGTCTTTTTGCATTGTGTTCTCGGATTTACTTTACTTTCGTGCCGTGACGTAGCTCCCTAGTAAAGGAAAATCTCGGGGATAATCCCGGCAGTACAGGTGAAAGAGATTCTTTGAAAACCAATATTCATTCGGCTGAAGCTTTGTGTCAAGCGAGAATATTGTACTGTTTGCATTGCGTTTTATTCGTAATGCGTGTTGGGCAGGTAAAGGCTACTTTGCTTCTTATTGCATCGTCATTAACGTTTGCCAAATGTAAAAGGAAGGAAAAGGAGTAATGCACAAAATACAAAAAATATAAAAAGGTCAGTTTCATCGAGATCACTGGCACTAGAATTTATGAATTTCCACGGAATAGCATTTGACAACAATTTGAGTTGTCCTTTAACGAGAACTTTGTAAATCGCCTGGAAAAATATTTTCGTTATTAATGAAAATATTTGCACACCGATAACAATTTCGCCGAATGGTCAAATTTTTTGCCGGAAATATTCAGAATAATTTCAATATCGAGCGGTGGTTTCTGACTTAATAACATTCTTATGCATAATTTAGCATAAAACTCCGTTCTCATTGATTCAACTACATCTTTATTTAATTTCGTTCCATAATAGTTTACTCTCTATTATCGATAAAAGTCCCAAGGAGCGTATCGAAATGATTCGTATACGCGAGTTTTCGAAGCTGCGCTCATTCGCGTTTTGTTATTAAGAAGATTATGAAAATGAAATAACAACAATCGAATGCTGTTGAATAACTGAATAACTGACTTAATTCTGGCGAATAGGCTTTTCGAGCCTAGCACTCGAAGAGTCTCGGTCGACGCCTGGAGCTGACCCCACGAGAGGGCAGGGGATTATTGCCATTCAGAAAATGCCCCACCACCACCTCCAAGGATTCCCTCGCACAAAGAGAGCCCCGCCAACCAACCAAGAAAAGAAGCAAAGTCTCCAACATCGTGCGACGATTTGCATACCGTTTAAATTACAATTTGCGTGTAATATTTTCACGATCGAAAGATCATTTGCATAATAATCCCGTTATAAATGGATTCGAACAAGCGAAAAGCGATGGACTAACTGACGGAGGGGGAGGACGAGGGGGCGCAAAAACTCCACCGAGCCGGAGTCGATTAGTCCGAGATGTTTTAATTTCGGTTTGAACCCTCCGCTGTCAGACGATGGGAATTTTTATCCCACGACGAGAAAATGATCCGTTCAAGTTTTCTTTTTCTTTTTCTTTATCTTATTTTTTTCTTTTTTTTCGCCTCGAGGAAGAAGTTTTGTACAAATAAAAACAAAATCTATAAAAAAAAAGTTCATCCAAAGAAAGAAGAAGGAAGAAAGAAAAAAAAAAAACATTTGCCCGGACGCGCAATTAACGCTCGCTTGGTGGTAATTAAAACATAGAGAAATTAATAACGTTCGGGAGAATAAAGAGCGTCGAGCATCGTATTGGCGCAAATAAAAGAGCGCCAGGATAGTTTCCACGCTGGAAAGTTTGTCGTTCTCAGGGCTCTAAAATCCTCAATTAAACTGTCTGCCTTTGGCCTATAATTCAAGGAAACAGAAAATTCAACGCGAGTGAACGATGCCATTAAGTGGATGCGTTCACAATGACGTTTTATTTATGGGCGTATCTTGACAAAATGTCACAACACGCGTGCCATAAGTGGTGTACAGCGTGATCGAAGGGAAAGGAAAATTTTCTTAACACTCGGGAGATTCTAATTTCACGCTTCGAGCGTTGGTTCCTCGATTTTTTTTTTTCGACTCTTTCTCTCTCTCTCTCTCTCTCTTTCTCTCTCACTCTCCAATTCCGTCAGAATGTCAGTTTTACATTAGTGGTCGTGGAATTAAATCTGCAGATCCGGTCCTATCGCTCGGGGGTCCGCAGGTAAATCATCCGGTTGCGCGATCGCGTATAATAATTATTCGATTGGAGCGAGCAGTGGACAGCGAAGAAATAAATACTCTTGAAAAAGGGCCAATCGCGGTGGAGCACGCAGTTCGCGTCGTTATCGCTGAACTACTGAAACGAGTGATTGAAATATGGGCCGCTCTTCCAATATTGCAAGATAAGCTGGCGCAATGTCGGGATTACCGTGCGGGGTAATGCAGTCGGGTTTAGCGGGTAAAATCAGCCAACGCCACCAGTAGAAAAATACTCGACCGATTTTACGCGGTTCGTAAAAGCGGGACTTCCGAAAGCTCGCGCCATATCGATCGACGAAATTCTGATTGACATTGTAATCAAACTTGGTAATGAACTTGGTAACTTTGGGAAGCGCGGACGTTAAAGAAGCACGTCACTAGGCGACGCACAAAGTGACTGCCAATAAGGTCACTGCGAAAATTAAACCCTCGAAGCTTTTCAATGGTTCTGGGAAAAAAAAAAAAAAAAATCTCTTCCTTGTAACGTCTCTATCCCGATTGAAATGTTAACCGTCATTGAATTGTTCTGTGGTCGTTGAAGGATTAGAATAGTGGACTGGTTTTGGGAGACTGAGATTGATTTTTGAAGCGCACAACTTTTTAACTTTATTCAATGGCGCTTTGAAGTGTTTCGGTGTAATGACTGTCTTTGCAGATTAGAAGTTTTAATAAGTTTGAGTTTTGGTGACTTAATAAGCTTGACAAGTCTGGTACCAAAATGGATCTTTAAGAGGCAAGTTTTAATGGAAATTCAGTCTGAAATTTTGGTGGTACCCAATATACCAGCATGAGCAGATACACTTTATTTTGTGGTGAAATTAATGCAGGAAAATCGAATATTCAAGAGGAATCCGTCCTCGGGAACGATGAAAAGTGGTGGATTTATTTTTATCAGCTTCTTT
>JABFQA010001874.1:0-12482 GCA_022817065.1 Probaryconus sp. ZL-2020 | reverse complement strand
CAATGTAATCCAAAAAGAAAATTTTTGTCACCTAAAATCATCTAAACTAATGACTAACTGTCATAAAATATTATTTCATTTAAATGTGTATTTATAATTAAGGATTAAAATTTGTAATTAATGATCAAAAGATTTTATTATTATAAAAATATTTGTTATTAGTGTTCAATTTCTTTTCTTACTTCTTTTCTTAAATGTCTATTAAGCTAATTCCAATTCAGTTTCGGTAAATAATTGTAATCTATAGTTATTCGAAATACAATGTTCTGCTTAAGTTTTCGAGGTTTCGTATGCTTCAGTTAGGTAATTGTTGCCAGATAAACGGAGCAGCAAAATAATTTAATGAGATTAATACAAAACGTTTCGTGCATATTAATTAAGCTTTCATTGATTCGCTAGTATTCGTGAGAGAGACTATTATTATTCATTCTCGCTTTCTAAATACATCTCGAAATACCTCATGCTATTTAATACAAATATATCATTTAATATATCATGCATGCGTTTATATGTGACGAACTTAACTAATCCAATTTAGATCAAATATAAATTATTAGGTTAACAATTATTATCAGTCTGGAAATTTCAATTGAATGTCAGATTAACAATTAATTATCAGTCTAATATTTTCTTATAATTTAATTACGAAAGCCCTAGACTTGATCCTTTTTAATTGAATGATTTATATCATTTGGGATTGAAACAATTTATGATCTGCAAGCACGCAATGAACATTACAGAAAAAATCAGAGCAATAAAACAATCTATAATATTTAAACACTAAAATACTTTGATAAATAAATAAAAAAGAATATTTACAATTACATGAATTTTTACTAGGGGAATGTGAAAACCATTAAAATAATGGACGTAATTCATGTTTTTTAAACTGTCCTAAGTGCTTAATAAAAAAATCGGAACATCAATAAAAATGTTAAATACGTTGTTGAGTCTCGTGGCCATAATTAAATTTTTTGTTTCATTATCACGGCTTTCTTTGTTGCAGTTCAATAAAAAGATATTGTTGCCCTTGGGAGATATTCCGTTTTATGGGAACTTTAAAGGTACGGTGTTGATAGATGATATAAAATTTTCAATAATCGTCAACGCCCAACTATAATAAATAACGAGCATTTAAAAGCTGCTCTTAACAGAGTTGGACAATCGTATTTGTTTTTCGAATCGAACATAATGTATTTTAAATGAACGAAAATCGTTATCAAAAATCCAATTATAAGTTATAAATCGGTGGAAGCCGATTGCGTAATTTTCGAATTGGCGAAGGATTTGGAGAGTTGGTCACTATATCGTAAAAGTGGAGCGCCATAACAAATGATTACCGTCTTGCTTCATCGACGCAGGCAGTAAATTCGTACATTTGGGCGTCAGTAATTGTTTATTGCCTTCTTGTAATTATTAATTCAATTTTACCGACGCGTATGACCACTTACATCTCATATTGATGCACGCGGAGATAAACATAAAATGTTGTCATAAAACATTATCGAGCCGCAAACTGACTCATAATTTAAATAATTATTCAATCACATTTCCGAAGGGCATACAATTACCACCCAGAAGAAAATCACTGTAAAATCAAAGGCATTGTTTTGAAATCCAATTCGTAATTTTACGTTGGAATATCAGCAGATCTTAATACTTTCAGCGATGTACTGAGGTGAATATTTACTTTATGAAGTATTAATAATATGTTATACACAATTTTGTATAAATTTAAAATGTTCAAAAATACAGAATTGTGTTATGAAGTATAAATGTTTTATAATGCATTTTATATGCAACCATTTAAAATGCAATTTGGTACAATAAAATTAATTTCAGAACGGCGTAAAAGATATCGTAAAAATTTGTCGTTAAATCTTCAAAATTACCTAATTGCGCTTATTTCCCTTTAATAATTTGTTCCAACATAAAATTCAAACGTAAATTCAAAAGCATTTTCATACGTTAAAATATTTGAATTTCCAAAGTTAAATTTTTAACTTTAATAAACTGTTCATAACGTTGGAATAATATTTCTTTGAACGGGCCTTATATGTAATCGACAGTGCCTTAACTAAGACATCGATAGTTTCACTTTTCGTAATGTTTGTTTTCTGCTAATTTCAGAGTCGTATTTGTCAACGTGTTGAAATTATTTTTACTTAGCTATTTATGTATACTTTTATCATTGTTTTAAATTTGACTTAACTCTCAATGGATATGTCTTTGCATAATGTAAAGGATTCCAAGCTGGAAATACGTGTTCTATTCCCATTGCAAACCTCGGACATGGTTTGCTGTGAACTTCAGCAGTGTGCAAAATAACATGTTCACCTCGTATCGAATAATAAATTATACATTAAAACCGAAGATTGCAATTGAATTTCAAGTACAAAACAACTCCTGTGATATCGTTCTGAAACAATTAAGTAAACATTTCAAAGTAAACACTTTGAAATGTAATTTCAACTAGTAGACTAAATTTTTCATTTGTAATCTCGAACACAATTGCTCAATTTTATAATAATTTTTACATAATTGTAGAAATGAAACAAATGGTTCAATTATGAATTATCATGATCACAATAATAAAGAAAATAATTATTTCGACCTTAATTCAAGAATATAGTTAACTCACGTTGAACAATGGCAAAGAGGTGGGAAAAAAATGTAATGATTTATGTGTACATCTGGAGTATTTAGCAGTGGTTTTAGCTCGAGAAATTTATGTGTAAGTGTGGAAATCCAACCCGCCCATTTCATCCCTCGTGATCATAGTCGTACCGCCTGATAAATAAGAGAAGTTATAAAGAGAGAGGAGGTTGAAATTAAGGCAAGAGAGGGTGGAAAAGGAAACGCAAATGGACTATGTTTATTCTAGCTTACACGCCTTTTACAAGGCAACACACTCCAATTATAACGATTCCGCTTTTTATTTGCAAATAAGATTTCTTTGGACAAATACAAATGCAAGGACTTGATTTTAAGGATAAACATTGCAAATGAAAATCCCATTTAAACTTACTAAACTTTCCTTCAAACATTACCATCTGGGAATTTATTTTGCGAATAATTAAACGTTATTTGCGAATTAATAAACGATGAACTTCACGTTACAAGAAAACTTTCAATCATTTCACACTTTTGAATAAACTTCATTTGCCAATTAATTTTAAGACCATCGTTTTAAAATTTCTTTATAAAACTGAAAAGATGAAAAAGAAGGAATTCCTGGAATGGCATAAAATTTGCAGATACAAAATAAAGAGAATGGATCCTTTATTTTTTGATGAAAGAATTTCATTGTCAAAAGGATTATTATAATCAAGGTATACGACATTATTTCGAGTCATCCCAAATTATGACGTTGAAAGACGAAATTATGTTCGACAAAATATTACACGTATTAAGCTTTATAAAAGTTCATTTTAATGACCTTGTCTCATAAATCACCGCGTCGTTTTTATTTCCTTTGTTGATGCGAAAATAAAGCACGTATCGGAAGCACGACATAAACGCATAACAGCGCATAACGTATGACTTTCAGAAACAAACATAATAAAAGACACACAAGATAAATGGAACAGAAGACAGCAACACAGAATACAAACGGAGCAAAAGTGCATCAGACATTCAATGCGATACGTATGGCCGCAACGTATTAAAAAGGAGAATGTAATGACCTCGAAATGTCTCCTAACACACGTTATTGTCTCCAAACAAATTGTATAATTACATCACATATGTATTATATATGGTGTTTAATACATTGTTTAGTCACTGTAATACACTATTTTAAAATAATTGCTTGACAATATGTTTCTCAGCAGAATTTTTATTTAAATTTGATCAGTCCAAAATGGTCCCAATTGGTCCAAATTGTGATCCACTCTTATGGTCCACCGATGGCCAGTTTAAGCAGATTGAAATTTTTATTAGAAATCTATTTTTCTCAAATGTCTGACCAAATATTTATTTGTTCTACTGAATATTTCATCAAAAGCATTTGGTTTCTTTTTGGTTCTTGAGTATTTTCAGTTTCACTTTTTTTTTCAAAATCTATTTATGACCTTCAGCGACTTTTGATTTTCAGAAAGGACCACGTCGATTCACAAACAAGTGGTCAGTTCATCTCTTCGCAACTGCTATTCTGTCTAGTTTTCTGTTTGTCTGCCAACAAACCACTCTGTTCAGTCGAATGGAAACTCATGATGATCATGCGAGCCAGCTAAGCGAGAGCAAAAGAGCTTACCTCGGTAGTTTCATCTCACGGATTTATTAAAGTCACTCTCTCTCTCTCTATCTTTCACAGATTGCGATACTTTTGACTCCCCTTTGTTTGACGATATCTTACATCAAGATTTCGACCATTGCAGAAATTTTACATGGAATCGTCAGAATTTCATGATCCTTACATCTTCGAGATAAAGTCTCTCTGTTTCATATCGAATTAACTTTCGACATATTTATAACTCAAGTACGAAAGGAATAATACTTTTATGTGGTAAAATAAAAACTTAGAAAACGACACCGTTTGAGGTGAAACATGATTTTATAACAAGAGAATAAACACGGGATAAAACGAATGACGAATTTCACACTAAAAAAAAAAAAAGGCAATGAAAATAGAATATATTAACTTCTTCTCTCGCCTTTCTCTCATTGACATATGCCACGATGAGCGTATTCCAAACAAAACATTTAAACTTGAATATCCTTCTAAGTTTCAATTTGAAACGTCACGCGATTTCCTTTTCCTCGAACAATTACGTACAGATCACAAAATGGTCTACTTTCGAAAGAGTTTCTTCATGATATTCCATTGTAATGTTAATAGGAGGTAATAATATGATTAGTTTCGTCTTACTTCAATTTCCAACTTGTCATTAAAGATTCCTGTTCGCATGCCAATTTTTATACCTGATTGAATTGAATATCAAATTAGATGATATCGATGAAATGTTTTTTACCACCAATTTTTTTTCCCCCAACGAATTAAAATCTATCAGAAAAAAATCTACTATTGCAAAAAATTACATTCAAATTATGATATCATCTATATTTTAATTGGTTATTAAATTCTTTGAAAAAAAGACGATCTTTTTTGGACAAAGGATAAAAATTTTGTTTGGACAAACTTCTTTAGAAAAATTTTCTTGTGAAAAAATACTATTTTTTAAGAAATGTGTCTAACATATTTCAGTCAAATTTATTATTACTTTGAAATAATGTTCATAAAAATTAAGACATTTCTTTGCACGTATATTATAATATTGTCAGCGAAATGTTTCACGAGTTCACTCGCATTTTCCTTTACTTGTCTAAAGCTGTCCTTTTTATGAAAGAATTGCTAGACGTATAGTTAAATTGAATTACATACAAATGGTTTACAAATTATATTATAATTTAAAAAATCATAGAATAGAAACTATAGAAAGACAAATACATTTTGGTAAAAAAAGATCAATCAGATTATGAATTTTGCTTCTTGTATTAATATTGAATATCCAGTAGATTAAAACATCATCATTGATTAAATCACGTTGATCAGCTAAACACATTTCCTTTAAATTACCGTAATCTAATCGTCAGTCTAAATTGATCTGGATCATATTCAAGAAATTACTTTTGATGAAATCTCAGTTTATTGAAAATTGAATTTTATGAAGACTCAATTTTTTTATGCAAGAACAAAAATTCAGCGACGTGCTTATTATTTATTAACAAATAATATATTCTAAAGTGTTTTGCAAATTTAACAGGCCATTTTGTTTATACACAGAAATAGTTGATTTAAAAAAATAATAGAGAAAATAAAAATTTCGCCAATTAATTAATTATTAATAAAGACAAATTCAATAACAATGAATCCCTGATACTGAAAGGCTTTGACTTTATTTGTCAATAATGAACGTCAGTGCACTTTGAAAATGGAGATTCATGAATGATAACTCTCTAGTTTTTTGCTCTTATCATATGTCACAAAAACATCCCACAAATATGCAGATAACATCTTCGTGTGTTTTCATTAATATTGACGTTTCGACAGAAAGTTAATTATGTTTGCAAATAATCTATGGATATTGTAATTCTTGTTTGCAAGAGTGGTAAAAAGGCGCGACAAAATTGATTGTTCTCAGATATCGTAACCTCGTGAATTTACCTCGATTACTAGGTAACATCTAAATCCGTCCAATTATCATCCTAAATTTCACCTCAAACATTAGTATCTGATTCCCCAATGTTCATTCCCATCACACCTCATTATGACATTGTAATTCATCCCAATCGATTCATGATATCACTCTCCAAATATTCCAAGATAATTATATTGTAGAAAAAAGAAAGCTAATTTCAGAGTAATTGATTCTTAAATACTGTATAACGTCGTTAGAAAAAATGCAACGAGATAATAAGCTTTATTCACATTTTTCAAAAGAACTGCAATAACGAAAAAATTAGCTGAACAAGATAAACAATTTTCACTATTTTTCTTTGTTAGTTCTTTTTTTTTTTAATATATTAACCATTTAAATCAAAATTTGTGAATTATTTTTTGCCTTTAATGAATTACTTATCAGACTTTAAATATTGTCAGAAATTATTTAAATCCAGTGAATTGAGGTGTAATATTACTAATTTTCCTGGAATAACTTTGGCTTAAAACTTTGAAATGATATATTCTTTCGTGAATTAAAATTAGGAAGGAAAAGTTCCGCAATTATTAAGGTACGATTAAAAGGAGGGAGTACGAGCATTTATAAAGACAGTTTACCATTTTTTTTTCATTTTAAAGCATCAATTTTCTTTTTCAAATCATTTTCCCTTTAAATTTCCTAATATCCACTCGAAAATAAAACAAAAAGAAAAGAAACTGTGACAAAGGCGAAATCTCATTGCACCCGGAGCACATCAAGAACGTATTCCTAACACTTTTCTAACGTACGAGAAAATTTGCAAAAGCGTTTTTTGCAATCCTGTCACCCGTATAATCTTTGCAATGCTCTGAAAACGAAATCGTGCCTGGTTGGAATCGTGCTCGATTTGAGGTGGTTCCATTAGGGTTGTGGGACGTGCCTGGAGTTGTCCCCTCCCCTCCACCCCCGGTGGATTAGGGCATTCGAATTCATGTAGACGACGAAGGCAAGTCAAATGAGAAATGTACGAATTTCCAACGGCTCGTGATGTATCGTCACTGTCAGGTTGCTTGGGGTGAGGGGCGAGGAGGTGAAAGAGTCAAAGAGGAACAGGGTGCGAAACAGATAAGAAGAAGGACAGAGAGAGAGAGAAGTTATCGGGCAAAACTAGAAGAGGCGCGAGCGAGAGAGAGACAGAGTGGCAGTGGAAAGAGAGAGAGACTACAATATGGGTCAGTTATCGATTGCACCCTGGTCGACTTTCTCTAACGCCTACTACACAAGCTCTCCTCATTTCTATCTTGTTATCTTCAAGATACCACGCCACACGACCACATTACCATCAAACGACGTAAATACGGCTGCCTTAAACGTTATACACGTAATCTCTCGCCTACTCTCGCTTTATTTGAATAAACGGTGTTTGCGCTCTCATATATTTTGCGAGCAAACTCTCTCTCCCTCCTCGAGTCGAAGCTTTCCTTTTTTTTACGTCCAAATGGTATCCCCTTTCTACCGTAATAATGTTATTAACCAAATGAATGGGGTGACTGAATACAGTACCATTACGTTACAGATTGAATTTACCTACAATTATCAATTATAAATTGTTTTATGAAAACATTCAAAACATTTCGAATCCCTCAGAAGAGCAGAATAAAAAATTTCAATCCCTTTATGTTAAGCTTATGGGTTGTTAATTTTTTAAGCTATAATCGAAACTGTCTCTGATCGGTGAACGGGCGCTTTTGGGTTACAGCCCAGTCTCTCATCCTATCTCGATAATAATGGACTAATGGTTAAATCAATGCCGGATATTCATTGCTCCGGATGTCGATTTCTCTTGATGAATGAAGTACAATTAATTCTGTTCCTCGCAATTCGTCTGTCGGACGATTGCACAAAAAAATCTGCAATATTCGCAGCATTGTTTCGAGGATTTATTTGTCAGCGCACGCGAACGGCGCGTCATTGTGGGCCCTTAATAAATCTGGTTAACGCACTTAAGAACTTTTTGCATGCCCAAATTAATGGTCGCTTTAATGTCTTGAAATCAATACAAATCCATTTCAATTCAATCAATCCAAGCCCTAAATATATCAAGCTCCCCAATGTTCGACTTGGGAATTTCGCTGATCGTGAGCTTTCGCGTTTAAGTGACTTAGCTGGATTATCGCATTGTCAAGGATAATTTCAGTTTCCAGGCATTTTAACTCCTTTGATTATTTTAAGCCTTTTGAGACAAATAGAATTTTTTTTTTTTTGCAAATCATTTTGCACGTTTTGTGTAACTGTAACTTGTTGAAAATCATTTGTTAATGTTTTTTAATGGATAGTTTTACAACAGAAGCTCATAAAAATGTTGAACAATAATCAGCGATTTGTGTGAATGGAAAATTAATTTCACTTGGTAAGTACCGCTGAGACTATTAAGCCCAAGTAGTTATAAATTCATTTAACGGCAGTTTTCAAATGGCTATCAATCAATTAGTAATGAGATAATAAGAGAGCAATATACAGTATCACACACAAAGTAGTCTTCTTAAGCTCGCCCCATTAGTAATTCAAAACTTTATTATTTCTTCGCCAAAATTACTTTATGACTGATAGCTTTCACTCCACTGTGCAGGATTAATATTTCAGCGGCTTGACGCTTGGCCTTTGAAAAAAGGGCTGGCAAATGCGTTACGACGCGACGCGTACAAATGGATGTAAATCATCCTGGTGAAGTAATTAAACGCACCGTTCTCTTTCACATTCTCTCTCTCTATCGTAAACGGGATATAAGCAAGGGAACAAACGCGTTCGCAAAAAGAATTCATACAAAACGCATTAAAGGCCTAACGAAGTGATACCAATCTTGTATAAATAATTTCAGCGTCTTTAAACATCGTCGCCCCTCAAAAGTGTCCTGAAAAGCTGAGCGCGTATTCATCACATATTTGCTCAAAGCAAAGAGAGACTTTGAACAAGATTTTGTCCTAGAAAATATTTCACTGGAGTCGTTTTTTTTTTTAAAACGATTTGTTTGACGCCTACACATTTTTATTATCACTTTTTTTTTCATTTAGATGTACGAGAAAATAATGACGAACAGTTTTTTGTTGTTTGTTCACTTGTTCCAATTCAGTGATTTGTCCTGTCTAATGTCAGACGTCAATTCAAGAGACAGAGTCGCTTGAATAAAAGATATCGAGTATCAGAGTCTTAATCGTATTAATTAATCGTCTTAACGATTTCATGAGAATGTGAATATTTTCTCTTAGTCAACTTATAATTCTCACGATTTTAACTTCTGCTGTATCATTTCCTGAACGGTTTAAGACGAGCAATCAAAATCGACCTTGCGGTATTGTACTTTGTTTAATACAAAGGGAGGGGAAAAAAAAAACAAAGTATAACAACAACTCCGAGCAAAGGGAAGATAAAAAAAAAAACACCGCGAAGCAGATCGTCGTGCTAACAATCCGGCGCACCTCTTGCATCGAGCCTCGCGGCGAGAGCTCGACATTCTTTTGCATTTGAGTCTCTCAAAAGCGTCGTATTGTTGGAAAATATCACCATTGTGCGTTTAAATTGTTGAAATAATGGGACCAGCAACAGGCCGCGAATGAGAATGCAAAACAGAGGGAAAAATGCTGCGCTACGCTTTTGGTCGCGAGCTACGGATTAAATGCCGCAAATCAAACACGCGTACAAGCGCGCTCAGCATAAACAAAGAAGCCAATTTTTTGTTCCTTTTTTTTTTTTTCTCTCTCATTTTTCTCCGTCCCTGTCCATCGCACTTGTTTTCAGTGCTTTCTCTGTCCTTTTTCAATTCCTGTTAAATATCAAACGTCGCAAAGCACCGCGGGAAAAAGCTCGCGTGATTGCGCGTTCCGTTGTTTCGCAAACCAGTTAACATTGAATTCGCCATTGTCGATAAGACATTTGTTCGGGAGATTTGCTTTATGTACGAGAAATATCCATTTTGAGGAAATAAAATTCAGTCAAACACAGCGGCGTGTGAACAATTCCGTTCCTCGAGATTAATGGCGCTAAACTGATATGACGATTTCAATTTTGCTTTCAACGCCATTTCAAAAGAATGAAAATAAAAAACAAATTCTACAATTTGTTCTGAATATATTTTTTTTTTTTCCTCTCGATTCATGTAAAAATAAAAAATATCGGATTCATTATACGAAACAATAAAATCCTTTGAAGATTAATCATTGTCTTTTGCTCGATCGTGCTAAAAACAAAGCAACACTTCACACAAGGTGAATTTTCATTAAAGTTGATATTAAATAATATATAATTCCCATTAACGACAACGAAGGAATAACAAATTTTGGCAACGCACTTATGACGACATATTCGAATAATTTGTTCGAATTATACACGGAGAAAAAATTAAAAAAATTAAAAATTAAATTGAGATTAAGTTATTGTTTAAACGTACGGATATTTTGTGCTTTTCATCTTAAGGAGAAAATGGCGAGATAGAGGAACATAGATTATTACGTATTCATAGCAAACACGAAAATGTCACTCATGCTTTATGTATTATTCTCTGTATAATAACATGTAACTTTGTTTTAGAATATAAAGCTTAATTAAATAATTATTTAGAATTTTGTTGCAATCTATTTAAATAAATAATTATCATTTAAAAAAAAATAAAAATCTGTTTAAAATTATCATCTATAATTGTACACAGATAATAAATCTAAAAAAAAAAAATGTAAAAATTCAACATACGTAAACCAACAGTTTTTGTTTATATGTTTGTTCATATTTTTGACGAATATATATGAACGTACTGTCCAAAAAGTAACACGAATTACACTGGACGAAAGTTGAGAATTATATATGATGTACTCTATAATAAAAGCATTGTTTTTTATAATGTCAAACTCTGGTGGAAAAGAAAAATATTCACGAAAACGACAACAACGCTGGAAAAATGTTACTATTTGTGGAAGTTCAGTTCCCTCGCATCCAGAGTATTATATTCCATGATGTGATGTCGCTCGATAACTGAGAGTAATATTGCGTGTATCAGAGCTGCATATCAATAAAAGCTCTGGCTTTACAAATGCGTTAGAGAATAATCCAAGTGCCATGGGAATTTTCTTCCTTCTTCAAAAAGTAATTAAAAAGTAAATGATTAGTACATTTCTTTTACTTGAAGATAATTTAATACCTCTTAGAGAAAATATACAAGATGTAAATCTGCCATCCAAAATGCCGTCAAAATGCCTTTCGTATTTCTCTCACTTTCAGCGAATTAAAAAAAATAGGTTTAAAAATGCATTACAATTAAGTGCAGACGGTTTTCATAACGTGTCGTGCGGTAATTTGTGTACAGAGAGTTAACAGAGAACGAGAGAAAAAAAAAAAGGGGATATTCTTCGTTGGCGTAATACACAGAATGAAAAACGAGAAAGCACTTCTGTTAGATAAAAGCAATTTATTATGTCCATGGACGGCGATAAAGTCAAAACTAGTCGGTGAGGCACGGCGCTGAATGTAGCGCAAGGTTGATGTTGCAACGGACGTCGCTATGTTAGTCAAGATTTCAATTCTTCCGACTCCATCGTATCTCTCGTCTACCGTTGACGTGTAATTTAGTAAGCATTTTATGTTAAACACAACAAAAATGTCGTCGGGTGACTTATCGTTCGACGATGGAAACGAAATCCATCATTACGGTCAAATTTATCGGCGCATTGTAACCCAACAATACCCCACTAAACATGGAAATTTTTCATACCAAAGGGGGCTCAACAAATCGCCTTGCTGTAATGTCGCATGACAGATTATGGCGATTTGTCAGAGATCGTTATGAGTGCTTTCAAAAGAAAAAAGTTTCCAGCAAAAATTCAGAGAGGCGAAGAATGATTCATTACGCAACCAGGGCGGAAAATTGACAATTGCAGACGAGTGTGTTACAAAAAGAAGTTTTGAACGTACTAAAGCTCTTAAGGGTTCTAAAGTAATTTACGCGTGATAATTTACGCAACAATTTATATAACCACGATTATAAAAATAAACTGTCCTATCTACCTAAACGTAAATTACACTTTCATCTATGCTTTTTAAGCTTAAAATTTTTCAACAAATTTTGTTTCAATTGTGCTAAATAAAATATTGATCTTATATAATTTTTTTTTTTTTTCTTAACAATTCATTTGCAAGACAATGCCTGCTGTATTAATTATGGCATAATAAGTGTCAATTCCAAGTGATATGAAAATGCAACTTCATCTCCTTTCTTTTCTCTATCTTTCTCTCGACTAACTAACATAAGGTAGCTGGAAAGATGAAAAAAAAAAAAAAAAAAAAAAATTTATAAAA
>JABFQA010001873.1:0-12485 GCA_022817065.1 Probaryconus sp. ZL-2020 | reverse complement strand
ATAAAAAAAATGAAAAAAAAAAAAAAAGAACCGACCGAATTCATTTCGATGTTTTGCTTTGAAGGCGTAAAGTCATACCGTCGATGTCTATTTGAAACTGAAAACAGCTTTTCCTGTACATTCTGGAGAGGAATTAATTCAACTCTAACGTGCGATAAGATAACTCTTATTTTTTTTTTGTCGGAACAAGGTGGAATAGGGAAAACTGAGAAACGCATTGCAACAGCCCGAAGAAAGTGAAAAGTATGTTGAAGAATGCAATGATATACGCCAGATAAAAAGGAAAATGCTGAAAGAAAGAATATTGGATATCGGGGAAGTAGTGACCTATATATGCCAGGGAATGCAAACAACATTTGAGCGTGGAACAAAGAATGCCTTTGAGCGGTCGCGGTATTACATTAAATAATGGATTGGGCTGAATAAAGAGCCTTGTAATGAGAAAAGCATAGGGAAACGTTTATAACATTGGCCTCTTTGGAGGAGCAATGCTTACCTCTATCGTCAACGCTTGAACGCCGTCGCGCGATTCACTGCCGGGAACGTAAACGTGCTTCTCGGACATCCAGAAGACTTTCGTGTACGTTGGTTCGGCACAAAATTCGACCACCACGTCCAACGGCTCGCCCTCGTTTGTTGTTACTGTTTGGGTCGTTGGGTGGACCATTGGTCGACCTGCAACATAGATAAATAATTCTGTTAAAAGAAAGATATGATATTAAGCCGGTGCGATGAAAGGCGAACTTTTTGTATAAACGTCGAATAAAGTGCAAGTAAAGATGCACTAGAATAAATTGCAGTGAATTGCGGTAACGCTCGGGATGTTTAATATAACATAAACGTCGAGGAAATATATTGAAACTACTCTTGTTAACAAGCCTTTTCTTTCTTGATTGTGGTTTGGGGTTACATTTTTGTTATTAGGAACGCTTTCATGGATTTAACCATAAACAGAGACTTTATTGTAGACGACAATTTGAAAGGAAAACAAATTGATGTATTTTCTACTCTGTTTTTTTTTCCCTCCTTTTCAACTAGTAAAGAACTCAACGCGGTCTGAAGTGATTCCTTCTTAATATATTATATTTCATTTAATATATTAAATAGGGATGAGAGACAGTGTTTGTTCATCTAGTAATATTAAATCGCAAATGCAATTTTGTAAAATTTCCCATTTTATAATTTGTACGATTGACATTTTTGTTGAATGGAATTTTCAACAGACGCAAAATAAAAAAGTATCGTAATTTAATTGCTTTGTAATTCGTTATAACGGTAAGAAATAATGAAATTGTTCTTTTGGAAAATGAAACGCGTAGGTATGCGTTCAATTTAGATGTAAAAAGAATTGAGGATAAAGTGATCTTTTATTGCGTTACAATGTTGTTGCGAAATATCGAATGTCTGTTTCGTGATATTGATATTGTAACGTGTTTTATGATCATTCAAACGAAAATATTATCAAAAGTTGCAATAACGGTCTCTCGAAATTACGCTATAAAAATGTAGAATTATTACTTTCAAAAAGTGCATTATGGTTTGGTTTTGTTACAGGAAAAAAAAACCTCTTTTAAATTTGGTTTGCGAGTGTGACCACTCACGCAGAACGACCGATTGGACCGGAACTTTCATTCATCCGGTCACTCTCACGCAGAACTATCATATTCCTGTTTTCAACCATATTGACTGTTTTATTTATGATTCTCACTGACGATGCTCCTCAACTTATTCAGAAGCTTATCAACGATGGAATGCCATTTAAAACGAATTCAACATATTTACCATGAAAGCAATCAATAAACCGTACATTTTCACATTCAATATTTTTATCTCTTTATTATAAATAATCAAAAATATTTTCATAAACCGTTGTTATTAATTCAAAACGACATTTTTCGTTTTAAAAATAATGGACAAAAACTTGATTTTCCCAATATTTGCCTAACTTTATTTTTTACTCCGTTTAATTTAATTCCAACGTTTCACATTCGGGAGTACGAGTATGGAGTTGAAAACGAATTTGTTTATAAAATGTTCGTCCATACACAACGAGAAACGTCTACAAAAATTAACTGGCACGTCGTTTACTACACAAAATTACAAGGAGTTGTTCGCTTCACGATAATTGTTACTGCCACATCCCTTTCGTGAAATTTTGCGAATTTCTCTTTCGGAGCAGTCATTTTGTTCCCAATTCTACGTATGCTCGTACGGTAACAACTTCTCAATTTCTTCTCCAGCTATTTCCTCATTCCAATTAGAATTGCTTCAGTTTTTTTTTTTTTTTTTTTTTTTTGAAACAATAACGGCGGCATTTTCGCAAGTAGGAACATTCGGAGGATTCAACATCGATTCCTTTCTTCCTTTCGCGATCGGTAATTTGTCTCGTTGCATTTTAAAGCTGAGCCTGAGAGCCTTAGGGTCTCGGATATACGTATATACCAATAGCTTCGAGCGACATAAACGACATCCAATCTTGTTGGATCTGTTTCTTCAAAATCTCAGCATCTTTCCGATATGGGAAAAAGAAAATGTAAAGGAGGTAAATTCGAAGGCAGAGAAATATAATGCCGCCGGAACGAGACAAGTATTTCTATTCCGCTATTTATTATTTCTTCTTTTTTTTGCGAATGGCTGATTTAGATTCTTATTTATTTTCTCATGAAAATTGTTACATCAAAGGTTACATTATCGTTAATATGAACCAAGGTATGCGGCCAGAGGCAATCATTCTAACGCTAGGAAACTAAGTTTCTAATGCACCAAGTGGCATGATGTATCGCTCTGACGCTGAGAAAAGAACTACGAAAAAACCAAGTGTCATCTACCTTAAGTTATCGGAAAGATAAAGTACCGTGAGCGTAAAAAGTTAAACTCAAGGGACAAGTATCTGATATTGATTTTACTTCTTCATTTTAATATATTCTTTTTTTTTTTATTCTCATTTATTTTACGAACAATATAAAGATAATTTCGAATCACGATATTTACTTGAAATTTTGAATTGAAATAGATCTTTTGTTTTATATATATTTCAAGGATTTTCAGAAATTACAACAACGGTTTAATAAAGATTAAACAATAGTTTAAGGAAACATTTTACTCTGTGTCCGGCGAATTGTGAATCCCACATGAGATAGAATAGTCCAGTAAAATATTGAAATCTAAGGTACATTGGCTAAAAGCCCCAAAATAACAGGTTACATTTAGTGTACTGTTTATTCGCGTTGGCTTGTAATGTACTCTCATGAGATCATCGAAGTCTGGCAACAATGATGCTGTAAACTCTCGGATGAAAGACTGCTGCTCGACAAACATAACACTTATAACACATTAAGATACATGAATGCAATTTCACAAAAAGAGGTTACAACAAAAATGACAGATGAGAAAGAAAACAATAGCCGTCGTGAAAAGTCCGCGAATGGCAAAGTGCATTTTGACGTAGACGTCGCTCGAGTAACAAAGAAAGGGAATTTCGTGGTGGAATTAAGAAAAAAGATGTTGAAACAAAAGAAGTATGGCAAGGGGTCAATGCGAACAATTGACGGTAATCTATCTGGATGGAAATGCCTGGTAAGATGGAAAAACGACCTTTTTATTTCTTTCAATTTTGTTTCTACAGCGGAAGCTTTCGCCGTTTGTCGTCGTCGTTTTTCCTAAAACCGCGTTTGTCCGGCGCTGCTCCAGGCACGCGATGAATCTTTCTTACCATCGTCTATGTAAAGTCAGTTTCTTTATATCTTGAATAGCGAGCAGAAAGAACATGAAGAATTCGAAAGCAATCAAGGCTAAGCGAAGCACTCCACAAGCACGAATTGTCGTTAAGATATTTCGACATTTTTCAATTTCCGTACTGGGGGGCTTTATGACTTGTTAAGCGAGATAAAACAATTCACCTATTTATTACTGTTGAGAATTGCATCTACTTATTAACATTTTATTGTGTTTGTTTTTGTTAAATTCTAATTTGTAGCAAATAATGATTTTCGTAAACATGAAAACATCTTCTCGTCTTTAAAGCTATAAATGATTGTTCATAAATTCCAAATAATTTCTGGTCACAGAATGCTTAGGCTATAACTCTTAAAATAAAAAGGATAAATAATGATTTTTATTCCACAACATATATTGTTAAATAAAAGTCTGTGTAAGGTTTAAATTTTGATAATAAATTTTCGGAGGCTTGAAAAGAAAATATTTTACGTTTTGCGAAATTGTTCGAATCTAATAAATTGAGGTTGTTGCAATATCTCGAGCACAAGATAAAGCTGCTTAGGATATTTTCGCGAAAATTACGAACAAAAGGATGCTAGCTGCAAACGAGTACTTGTATGTGGAGGAACAATAGAGGATACTCGTGACGTTATCGTACATTTTAAATGGATGTAGATGCTATCGTGTCGAGGTACGTGAATCCGAGTGAATTCTTGCGCAGATAGCGTCGTGGAAGCTACTACAAAACGTAAACTTTATTTATTATCGTTATTAGTATTTTCTTCGGATATAAAATCAAGCAATTATTATGTCAGCCAATTAACGATTTTAATTCTAATTAAATCAATTCTTTAAACATATAAATCAGTAATTTCTCGATAAACCATCTAACAGTTGCTCAATTTGTTAAATAATTTTAATCGTTATGTTAATGAAATTAATTTCTTTCTTTTTTTTTTTCAATAAGGAAACACTAAGATTATAGCTCCTCGTTATTCTACTCTTAATTTTATTTCGAACTAAGAAAGAAATTTGTTCATTCACTAGCACACAAATTGAATACAAAGGACCTTAAGTTTCTTCACAATCGAGTAAGTTCATTTCAATTATATAATTTCATATTCATAATATACTGAAAATGGTATTCAGCAGAATAGCTGGTTTTAATATTCACATTGAAAAATTAGGACGTTTAAAAGTACTGCAATACTATTTAAAAGTTTGAAGGATGATAGTTTTTTTTCCAGTAGTAATATCAGTGATAAGTCAGACTAATAATTCTGTAGCAATTAGAATGAATAAATGAAGACATTTTCTTTGAGTAATAAATTTTCGATGACTGTTACAACAACAGAAGAAACGAAAGAAAACAATTACCCTGCTTATAATTTCTACAATTAAGTTATAAATAGTCCAAAACTGGTTTTGCAAATAATGAAGTGTAATATCATAAATTGCATTCTGAGTAACAAAAAATTGTTGGAAATAAAGTGAAACTGAATTTAACGTTCTAAAAACCAGTTACATTCCACAGCATATCTCATATAAAAAGGAGTTAATACTACAACAATATTCCCTATAGAATTGTATGTAAGCCGGTAAAAGTACGCGGTGTAACATCGCTGAAACACTTTATTTAATGTTACTGGAATGTTGCAGCAATATTCCTTCAGTACGTTTCCAGACAACGAATCTCAAGGTGATATCATGTGCGGCCCAAATGCCGCTCACACGGGACTCATAACTTTTCCATAGAAGAAGAGGAAGGTCACAATTGACATACAGAATCTATTTCATATTACACTATATCTTATTTACAGTGACATGGCAAATTCAAAATTTATTTCTTCATTCAGAATGAAGTTCTAAAACAAATTCTTGGACATTTTTAATTTTTAATTAAAGAAAATAATTAACGCATGGCAATTTAGGGAAGAAGCATTCAAGGCCATTAAAGTCACGCGAAAGTCAAGGGTAGATGACGAATGGCTTTTTAAGGATTTCGAGGTCATTTCAAGTGTATTTAAATATTCAGGTCTTTGCCTGGCGTTTGACCAGCGTCGTTTATTCATAGTTTGTGTGGTGTCATAATAAAGTTATTTATTGAAATTTGAGAAGGGTAAAAAGTGCACAGTCACGTTGCTCGGAATTGTTGGGACTGGCATTCGGCGGAGAAAAATGGTGCAATAATGGGAACGTGTTCGGGTCAATGGGAATAGAGACGTCGCTGGGCTGCAACGCGAGTTCATATCGATAGACGAGATAAATGCATTGTGAACAAGAAGACAGGAAACAAGAAACAGAAACGGAGGCTCTCCCAAATTCAAGACGTGTATATGTATATATGTATGTGTATATATATATATATATATATGTTTGCGAGAAATTTCGGTCGCGGAATATTCATGAGCGGCTCCTCTCGTCGGGCACTGTTCTACTTCAATTCACGGTAGACACAGATGGCTCGGCAGAAACGCCGGGGTCAGAAAGCGCTCGCTTTACGAAGCGGGAAATCCATGCAGATGAGAGAGCGCAACAAGAGGTGGAGAATCAAGCCCACGCTTCAATTAGCCAAAGTGCGCTCCTAAAGCCGACGCGATGCAACGCGGTACAAACTCACCAAGACAACCGGTTGCACACAATGACGAGTACACTTTGACATTTTACTCGGACGCTGTTGTTGTTATATTGACATCGAAAAAACGTCACGCTTCACAAAATGAGAGGAGAATTAGACTGAAAACAAATTTTTCGGTTTTACAACCGTGAAAAGGTGGGAGCTTATGGAGTTGTAATTAAAAGCTCGCTCCTCTTATTTTACGAATTGTAAAAAAGGATATTGTCATTATGTTGGATTTCATTTTACGTTGGAACATAATTCCTTCTTTATATATATATTAAAAAGGATGTAGGGAATTCATTTTATTCCCCCTCACTTTTTGCCGCCGTAAATACTACTTTGTCCAAAAGTTTATTAACAGAGTTGGACTATTTGTTTAGAAATGTTCTTAAACAAAATTAACGTCTCGGAGAGTATTTAGAATTTTGTCTTTAGAGTCACATCAAGCCGACCTGT
Organism: Probaryconus sp. ZL-2020; assembly: GCA_022817065.1. Taxonomy (NCBI): domain Eukaryota; kingdom Metazoa; phylum Arthropoda; class Insecta; order Hymenoptera; family Scelionidae; genus Probaryconus; species Probaryconus sp. ZL-2020. The sequence goes on along the minus strand of JABFQA010001873.1, from coordinate 5,692 downwards.
TTCTAACTTCAAATCCGATCAATCGATAATGAAATTTGAAATCTCATTATCCGTTGAAATCGATAAGTATAATGTTAGTAAGCCGCTATCTATCGGGTTAAACTCATAATCCGCAACACCATGAATGCAAATTCCCGTCTACTTGGAATAATTCTCAAGTCGCAACAAACTTTTCCACGCTGCGTTTCACAAAATGAATTGCAAAATGAAAAACATTCAAAGAGAAACTATTTTGGGCTTGGTCTTTACGTCGCAGAAAATCCATTTGTAAGCACAATCGCTTTTAATCGCTTCTCGGTACGGTTCGCTGTTTCGCTAACGGCTGAACGAAACCGCGCGTCGACGCTAGATGCAAAATCGCCGTTCAAACTCAGAGACGGAGGAAATCCGTAATTAATTCCTTTGTAATGACATTAACGAATTTTTTTGCATCAATTCTTTTATTTCGAGCATTTCATTATATTTATTAGACTTAACGATCAGCCACACTTTTCATTTTCATTTTAAGGCATTAAAATTTAATTTCATAAATTTTCCACGTCGAATGACAAGTTACTTCAATTGGGTTTATAATTTTAATAAAGTTTGTTTCTTCGCAAACAACATTTTTCGATGTAAAATTTTAATTCATCATTTATTATTTAATAATGATAAATAATATTTCAATTTCATTGTATACTTTTATGATTAAGTGTTGGAGTAATCATAAGTTTTTAGTAAAATTGACACGCAACATACGACGCATTTCTTGCAAGGGAATCACAAAAAAAAGTATAACGAAATTGCGCCTGCAGTTCGTTACAAATAAATACGAATGGGATGACTTCTTTCCCCTTGATCAATAAATATAATAGATTGCTTTGATTCCAATTTTAAACTCGGTTGAAATTTCGGCAGAATGTTATATTAAAAAATAATTAATGGCATTCGATGAAAATGAATTACAAAAGTTGAAAAATGTTGCTAAAGTAACAAACAGCGTGCATTTTCTTTTGTATGTGATTCATTTATCTGACCAAGAATTTCTCTAGTTTTCCATGCAGAAAACTATTTCAGTTTCTTATTAAAATGTAAAGAAGCATGTTTAATCTGTGTAAATAAAGTCTTTTTTTTTTAATTTTTGACTTTATCACGTTAATATAATTTTATTAATAATTTAAGGAAGTGACGATAAAGAATTCATAATCATGTTCAGTTTGTTTAATTATCAAGTAATGAGTTTATAATAAAAGTTAATGAATTTCAGAAGTTTCAATAATAATGCGAAAGTATTAATAAAATGCAAATGATAATTTTAGAATGAATACTTTCTAATATTTGCCTTAATGAAATAGTTGATGAATATTCAAGTACTAATTAATGAATGAAAAATTAAAGGATTCTTCCGAATACAAAAAAATTTGGATAAACTGGTTAGTCTCACTGTAAAACGAGATAAAATTCTTTTTTGTCTTATCGAGCTGATGTCATCTAGTAGTCGTAACAGTGCCGAATAAAAGATGGCTTACCTTTTTATCTCTTTGTTTCGGAAAGACAAAAAATAAAGAGAAAGCACCGTATGAACAACAAAAGACACTGCGGCTTTGTGCGAATAAGTATGAACAATTCAAGCCAGCCTGAAGCTCGTACGTTCAAATGTACTCTAAAACGAAAACCCGTCTTTTGCGAACTGTTTTTCCTATTGTATCAAAATGTAATAATAAGTTAATATCTCAATTTTTTCTTGTTACTTTTACTTTGTACTGTCAATAAACGCAGTTGCATTTGACGCGTCGAATTGCAAATATTATACAAAGGATAAGAAAAGACCGTACAGTTTAGGTGTGATTTATTAATTCAATTCCTTTGGGAATATTTTTGAGGATAATTATAAAATTTACGATCGTTTTTAAGGATAGCGAAATTTTGAAAAATGGAAAGACTGAATACACAGTTGGAACTGGGTCCTTGATTCATGGACACGTCTAACGATATCACATGACTTGTACATCTATATCTGACAAAATCATCAAACGTGTGTAAAAGATCGCATTCTAGCGTAATGGATATCGTCGTTGTGTCAATCGATTTCCTCTCTGACATCGAGTTATCGAATAAATGATACTTTAGCCTTCTGCAGCCGGAAACGAATTGACGACAAGTAGGAAATAGGATTTCATTCGCAATTCCTACAGAATATAGAGATAAATAACTTTAAGTTTATATGTAAAATATCGCGAACGTTACTTTTCAAGCATTGAGATAATACTGTATGACGCGATAAGAATTTTCCACGTCCTCTAAATATGGCCAACGTTATTGTTTTAATTCAATGTCTGACACGATTTAAAGTAACACTACTGATTATATTATATTTACTCAACGTGTAATAATTTTACAATTGATAATTATTTAAAATAATTGAAATCAGAGGAAATAAGATTTATCTTATAATCGAAAGAAATATCTTAATGCGACAGAGCCAGTGATGTTAATAAATATTAAAATCAATTCTCTACATGTAAATTTCTACCAAGTTTCTTCGCGATTACTTGAAATGTATTAAGAGGTTTATTTTCAATTAACATCTTGATATGGTTGTTGTCAAGTTCCTCGAGCCTTCCGGGAAGGAGCTTATCGGTTAGCGTAAAGACTTTTGCTCGAAATTTCACAAGCCATTGCAAGCACGTTTAGCGGTTTACTAACTCATCCCCAGCAGAGAAGAATTATTTTATTATTTTATATTTTTATGCACGTTTCAATTAATAAAACTTAGCTTGGGACTCAAATGAAATTCTTGACTAAATAAAAATTGACAATTTCTAAAAAGTAATACTAATGATACTATTAATACTAACTATCGAGAAACCGAATGCTTTTTATGCCTGAGCCCGGTAAGTTTTATTTGAACTTTTTATGCGAAGAGGAATAAAAGGGCGTTATCGACGAATTGAAGAGTAGCGATGCTGAAAGCTCTATTCAGGTGATTGTACAGATCACAAAGCAATGTGATGAGACATTGCAGCTTAATAACATATATTCAGTAACGCGACTCAAAAATTACTATTCCAACAATGCTGTTGCCATCTATTATTTTTTTTTTGTTCAAATCAATAGCGTAATGCCATTTTTGGAATAAATGAAAAATAATAATGCTAAGTTGAATTAAGTAAAATCCGGTTGATTCAGCCGGAAATTGAACAGGTTTGAGTTAAAAATATGATTGGGCGTATTCAAGTCGAAAATCGAGTTGAGCCAATTCGATTTTACTTTTATTCAACTATGTATTACTTAGTTCAACAACATTGTACTTAATTCCAATCAAATTTAACCATTTTTATCACTGTGTATTTGCAAATTTGGTATGTTTTTTTTAAAGAGAATTTATTGGCAGACAATTGTAATGATTATGAAAAAGTTTTGTTTTGCTTAAAGCGTGGAGATATTTACTTGTAGTTAATCCTGAAGAACGACTATTCATATATAAACTCCTTCAAGAATTAATATCCTAAGTTTTATTCGTTATAGCCTTTCATAAATTGTATAAAATACAAACTTTCTATCAGTTACTTTTCTAACAAAAGTGTAATACATAATATTTACATTGGAAAGTTTTAATTGAATTTTATAACGTGAAAATAACTGTTTTAATGCATACAAAAACATTTTCTTTCGACTATAAATTATGTCTATAAACTTTAGTGTAATTTAAAAAATTGAATTACCACCGAAGTATCGTAAAGCATTTTTAAATTACTTTCAATACAAATCATATCCGGTTATAAATGAAATTAATTTGAAAGGATTTTTCTTTCTTTTTTTTTTTTTTTTTGTAAAACGTTAGAGAACGTCTTGTTTATAATTCCATACTTTAATGCACCCGAGGATTTGTCTCTTTGATTCTTCAGCTTTTCAAAGTTAGTGAATAAATTTTTGCATGCTTATGTCTCCTGTCCAACGAGTGGCATGATAGAAAATTGACTTCTTAGGAAAGCTCCTACAGATTTCCAAGTTTTCCAGCTTTGCGACCATTCCGCCATGTCTGCTTGAGAGACAGCGAGTGCGACATCGATCGGAATTCTAATAATGGTAAGCGAACTTTGACAATGTTCAATCGATTTTTGTTAATTAAAGAATTGAACTTTGTTTTGTTTATTCATTTTATTCTTATCAAACTGAGAATTGTCAATTGTCAATTAAAAAATCTTAATCAAAGTTTTGTTTGTTTAAATTCAGAGTTTTCTTTTACATTTCAAGTTACACTTGACTTTCAATAGAAAGAAAAGGGTTTTTGTTATTAATTTACTTTTGCGTTTATTCTTCTGTTGATTCATCATAATATAAAAAGAAGAAAATTAAGGGGAGAAAGGTTGTTTAAAATTTAATGAATGTGAATCACGTTCGCTTTTGGAATTTGATATAAAAGGACAAAACAAATTCTTCAATGTCTTCGAACAATATGACAATCGGATGAGAGTTTTCAGTTTTCCGTGCTATTTCGTCGATTTTCCTCGGTTCACAAATCAAGTAATAGAATATCAGCGTTGCATTCAAGATGTCTCCGTGCAATTGCACTTGAATCGATTTATCAGCAGTACCGAAATGTTACTTGCTGTAAAAAAAGTCTTAATTCCAGCCAATTGATTTTTATATTGAAAGCACGAGAGTGTCTTTGCCAAACTGACGTACCTAGATGTGCCATTCTTGTTACATGTGCAATTGTTTCAAAATGTCTTTCAAATTTTTTGCCGATCGTTTGCTTGTCATAAACCAGTGTATCGATTAACGAACGAAACATGAACTAACATTATATTGTCATGTACAAATATGTTCATTATTATTAAATGAAAATTTTAAATTGCATATAACTCAGGATTTCCATTTATTTGACAATGCAAATCCAAACCGAGACTCGCAATAACTATTTACAAAATGATTTATGGAAATAAATTGTCAATTATGGACTCAAATTGGCACAAACTTTATGCAAATATTCGTGAATTCGCACGGGCTGTTTATGCAAATTTTTCAAGAAGTTTGTTACATATCAGTTGTAAGTCGTGATATCTTCATTACAATGTAATGTAATACCGTCTAAAACAGACGGCGAAACATTTGTTATTGTAATCTTCTTTCAAACTAATGTTAAATGAAAAGAAAAAACATCTAATAATTTTTTTTTAACGTTTAAAAAAATGTTGATATTGTTCCTAAATTATTGTACACGTTTAATCAACGCATTTCTTAATTAATTAATGACAATTCATTAAATTCTATTGGTAATTGCATTTCAGTTAAGAATGTTCTCTTGGCTTATCACAACAAATTCCTAATAACATTTATTTTCATTTGGAATTGTCGGGAATCCAGAACATCGAGATTCTGTCTCACGCGTTAGTGGTGAGCGAGTGCTCGACACAGCGGCAAAGCACTTCTGCAGAATACCCTTTTTCACCCTTCATACGAGCAAATATAACTTCACGATCTCAAAATAATTATTAAAAAGTTTGCACATTCTTTAAATAAGAACGTCAAATTGGAATGAATACAGTCAAACGAACGATCTTAAATTTAAACATTTCAAAAACGATAAGTGTGAAATAATATTTTATCTTTAGATGTTCTTAAATTACATTTCCAATATTTAACTGAATAGAAAATTATATTTCCATTGGAACTAAATGTGACCCAAATGCATTTTGTTACTCTGCAA
>JABFQA010001872.1:0-12489 GCA_022817065.1 Probaryconus sp. ZL-2020 | reverse complement strand
GAAATGCTTAATAATTTAATAATCTTAAAATCAAGTGAAATGGTTTGCAATTTATTTTGATACTAATTTAATTTTTAAATAAATCATAATTATTCTGAATTAATATATAAAGAATACTTTGAATGTCATTTATTCAAAGATAAAGAAATATAATTATTAAGGAGGGAGATGGAATAATAATGATCACTGAACCGTTTATGAGTATTTATACAGAAAAATTGTGTATTATCTTTTAATAACCCTTTTGTACTCTTATACATACCTGTTAAACTAAACCTACATAAGATAGTGAAAAGTGCATTGTTTTCTTAGTATAAGAAATACTTTTAAAATCTCTTTGTGAGTACAACGAGGAAAGCTAATATTATTTCATACCAAAGTAATATTAGAAATGCTGCGATACATTCGCACAAAATATCTTTGACTGAAACTGTTGTACGACAACATCTCTAATAGTAATTTTTTTCTATTTCCGTAATTCGTTCTAAAGGTTAAAAAATTCTTCACCAAGAGCCTCCAAAAGGCATATACAAAGACGATTCAAAGTCATGAGCGAAACTCTTGATGTCCATACTCGTTGAACGATCTAGTTCTGCACATTGATAAGACACTATGTTAATACGAAATTTGGCATATTGAATCTTAATAGTTACGCAATTGTACAAACGCAAAACCTCATAGAGATATATGCCACATAGATGAATACAGAAATAACAAATCAATCCAAAATCACACTCTTTTTGCAAACAGAATCGAATTTATCCGTTGCTCCATATTTACAAGGTTCAGTAAACTGCTCAATCTAATCTCAAACATCCAAAAAAAAAAAAAAAAAAAAAAAAAAAAACATTCGTTGTGAATCCGCGGCGCAACTCAAATCGCTACGGCGACTAATTCATCAAGCAATGCAACAGCTAGGTTTTAATTTATTGACCTTTCGAACTGCCACTTCAGTCCCACTATTGCCAGATACCAAAATCTCAATGGTACATATGTATTCATACAAATTAAACATGATGACAAATACATACTTACCAACTCCCATAATAAATAAAAGCACTCTACGCCCCACTAAGTGTCACTAGATCTGACAACAGTGTCCGCATAATAATTGTCGGCAGATAAACGCGACGCATCTATACCATAATTTCCCCGCGAAGGGCGCGTCAATCGTCCGCCGGTGGTCCGTAAAAAATGAGCTCAGGTATCTGACCGCCCTGAACCCCGGTCCCGTTCGTGCTCTCGGAGCTGCACTGAAACTGAAAGTTCACACTTCCAACAGTAGTCTCAGACATACCCTCTTGGCCAAAGTAACTCAGTTCCACTCCATCCAATATTGCGCTCGCAGTGTACACGCACTCTGGCTCGATTTGTATTGGATTTTCAAAGTACACGTGAAAAGTCTTGCTCGATCCATCGGAGAAGAACTTTGTGTAATTCTCTGACAGAACGCGACCGGGTTTCTTCAGCTCGATCTTCACCGCGTAATCCGCTGCGCCAGAGGAACTACCATACAAACCGAAGCCCACTACAAAAATACGCTTATCCACACTGAACTGTATCGAATCGCATCGTCCTCTGTAACGCCACTGATTGGATCTGTAAGCACACGACTGAAATCTGTGACATACCTGCAAAAGATATTGAGAGATTCAGTAAACATTTATTTTATCGTGAAATAATGACTTGATTCTTCTGGATAAAGTTTGGTTGGTTACCTGAGTTTTTAAACCCTGACGTGATTTAATGGGATAGCTTAACTGAGGTTTCACATTGGCAATAAAGTGGAGAAAAATATCTATAGTCTCTTGTTGCGTGAGAATACCACTTTGTGCCGCATTGTTGGCAAATTCTTCTAAGCTCATCGCGGGCAACCTGATGAGGTTCAGAGCTGGTCCTAAAATAATTTAGTTGAATTAATTTGGTGATATGAGAGTTTTGGATAAATTTTTCTAATCCGTTACCTAATATTCGTCTCTGATTGGCTGGCGTAGGTTCCAATTCCTGTTTGATGCATTCCGCTTTGGCCCACCAAAGGGCTGCATTCCACAAGTGTATTTCCTTGCAATTTAACGTTTCTCTCGAGAGTACCGATTCAAGCGTATGAATATCAATCTCTACAAAACCTTCTGATTTGAGAGCCATTTCTGCCTGTAAAGAACATTCGTCTAAGCAAATACTATACAAAATTCAACTATACAATAAAATGATAATGCTCATTTTTTAAACAATAATGATAACTGATCACGAGAGACACAATGGAAGATCAACAAGACGTGCGTCAACTATAATTTTATCCGACGACATTTCTACAATCAGGGAAGTTTTGTAGATTTAATATACATAAATATGCAAAATTCGAAATAAGAACGAACGAACGATATAGAAATGGAAAAAAGAAAACGTGCCGAGCAGCACTAAATCATGAGCAATTGGAAAGGGTTAAGCATTGACAAAAGTTTCAACTTTGTTAAAGTTATTTTACTATCATGTTGTTGTATTGAACAATAGATTCGTGTTTTATAAATATAGCAATTGATTGCCGATTATTTTCTAAGCGCAATGTCAAATACCTCATAGTATCCGCAATTCAAATCTCGTTTGTATCTCATTGCCTGATAGAAGTACGTTAACTTAATATGTACAATGCAAATGACGTTGGCAATGCTTTTGCAATTACAAACGGTCGAAATTGAAGATGAACTTATCCGAATAAATTATTTGCTAAACAATGCACTACCTAAGGTGTTGATGTAATGAGAATTTACAAAGTCATCACGTTATATAATAACGAATGGAATTTCTAGAGACGAAGGTACACGAAATGCACGCAAGAGAACGGCCGCAGTTGTTTCACGTCTCAAGGAACATACATCCATAATCTGTTTTGTTTGTCATTTGATCCTAACGTGTTTGATTTGATTATGCATACACCGAGATCCAGGAAAATTTCTAAGAATCCTTTTTTTTTTTTTTTCATCGATTCCCCTAAAGTTTAGCGTAAACACAAGTCATTGCAATTGTTATCACAGCAATTGTTAATTTTGAAATTGTTCTCATTGTCTTTGTAGCCGTCCGAATAAACGTCTTTGAAGATAAAATTTTGCGTGACCTCGACGTCGAATCGACTATCGAGCAAATGCGGTTCGCTCTTCGTTCGATAAAGAGGCGACGGTTTGCGACAGTCGAGCCTCAGGTCCAACAGGAAACAATTGCTCGCGGAAATGCTCAGAGGGTACGACGATAGGGAGAATTTATTGTGAAACAACTGCGAGCCACTGTCGCTCGTTCTCGTGCCCTCGTGTATTCTTTGCGTCTGCCACTTTTTCAACTGATTCTCGTAATCGACGTCTACGCTCGAGTTCCAGCTGAGCGTCCGATAAACGCACGGGCTCCGTCGCGTCGCACAATAATGCTTGCTATTGGGTTTCTCTAAGGTGACTGATCGTAGATTCGGACTTACTTGAGCGTCGATCACCTCCCAGCAACGCTGCATCAGGTCCGGCTCTTCGAACAACCGTGACTGGCTCAGCAAAAGACACGCGTTTTTTGCCGTCAGGCTTGTCTCTAAGTAATTAACGCACGCGCGAGCCAAGTGCGGCACTATGTACTTCTTAGCGACGTACAGTGTCGCTAAAACCGTGTCCGCTTCCAATTGCACCTCGTCGCAATACATATACCTGGAAAGAGAAATTTTTATATATTAGAAATATAATTTCTGCGAAGAAAACTAAACTTTATAAAATATACAATTGAAGTTGAACTGTCACCTTAAAAGAGCTAGAAACGCAGCAGGCTCAACGTCAGGGACTTCGATTTCTTTTTTATTCTCCGCCAAACCGCCATAAAACATGGCATAAAATACTGAGCTACCGGTTGCCAGGACATATTTGTGAGCGGGAATTGTTTGCGTGTGACCTGTAACAATGATTATTTAAGTTACAAGACTGGTTGAACTCAGCGTCTTGTAATGAGGGTCATTGATGATCGATTTGTCTGCGAAACTATACCTGGACTGCCAACAATGAATTGTATGTCAGCCATGAGGTGATTATTGAACATCGCTGCATTTCTCTCACGAACGGTGGTCTTTGTAGCCTGCCAATTGGGGTCCTGCGTGCAATCTTCTATTGCCAGTAAATTTAATTGGGTGATTGGCGAGGACAGTGATGAAAGGGGAGAAGCAGGTGTGCTGATGGGCTGATTTATCACACCCTCTCGTTGCAACACGATGGACGATGACACTGGACTCCCCGATGGAGGAGATATTGACACTGTACTTGGAGACTCCGCTGTTTTTAAACAAAAATGTATTTCATCTATTTCTAATAATCTAATTAATCAAATTTAAGTACATTTCTGTGATGTCAAAGTGTGAAATGAGGTTTGCAGAGGAAAAGGAAAACATTTAATAATAAAAATAAAGGATTAAATATTTCATAATAACGTCAAAAGTTGATTAAAAAAATTCAAATATTTAAAAAATATGGCTGTACTTTTTTCGCAATTTAAAAAACAAGAGAATAATTGAAGAGAATAAAAACAAAAGATAGAGATATTCATACTGAAAAAAAAAAAAATACTGGAAAAATTAAAAGACATTAATCGCAAAAAATCATGAAAATAAAAAGCTTCAAAAGGAAAGATTGGAATAAAATAATCTTAATGCATTAATTTGAAAATATGTTTCTTTGCATCGCGAGCAATCCATCTCGATTTGAATTGCAGCCTGGCTTCATTTCTCGTCGAGTTATTAAACATTACGCATTCTCTTATATATAGTGATACAAAATTCCAATCTTTATGAGAAATCTTCTCTGTTACATTAAGTCTCGAGCGTGCATTATGCCGTATAAATAGCTGAAAATTTGCGTTCAGAAACAATTACTTGGCGCATTATAATACGCGTAATTGTATTTAAGACATACTATACTTTCGTCGGCGCGTATCTGCGAATTCTCACAACATAAAATAAAATAATAAAATAATACTGATTGTTTCCAACCGAAGGAATTTATTTTATTTGACTTTATAAAAAGAATCGTCTCGTGTGTGACTCTGGGTGTTTTAATTATGAATAATACTTTGACGCGATAGTGTTCGCTTTGGCGCTAATTACTTTACTAATGAAAAGAATCGTCAATGGGGTACCAGCTGCGGACTACGTCAAGTTTGGTGAACTAAGTTTTGACATTAGGTAAAGACTATATTTTCGTGAATTTATAGATGTCGACCAAAACTTTATGTATAATGAAATCTATGATGTCAAGTGACAAACACCAGTTTTACATCATCGTAATAAAAGACTCGCATAAATATGTTCACACAAGTCTAATCAGAGATATATCACTAAATGTGCAAAAAAAAAATAATAATAATAATGTAATTCTTATGATTTTGAAATGTAATGTTGATATTAGATCACTGTATTGTAAAATCGTAGAATTTGATAATGCAACAGAAAGCGTTTGAATTTTCTAAGCAACGAGAAAACACAACTGGTTTGAAATAACCAATCAATTTTGCTATTTCTATTATACAACATCATTTCCTTGCTACAAGAGTGTTAGTAGGAGTTATTTTATTAATTGTTGTGAAAGTAATAATGGTTCAGATGCCGGGGGACTAATTAAAAAATGACGTCCGTTCGATTATAGGTATTAAAAAAGTTAAACCATATCCCAACACAATCTAAATTTATCTATCTCGTGTTTCATGGTTATTAAGTGATCATTTAGTCTAAATGTTCATTCTCATCAAGACTTGTGATTGATCAGTAATTACTACTGACCATTAATTACGGCATAACAGAAATTATTGCTGTGTAGTTACTGTCAACTAGAAGTACTGTTAACTAACAGTTATCAATGATCAGTCCTAAGTTGTAAATATTGTTGCTTTGCAATAGTGATGGATGATTATGGTTTACCGTATTACTAACTTTACTTTTACATGTAGAGGCCACACGTCGTTCATTGCAATGCTGATTCAATAAAGTACACATTTAAGTAGCCTCAACTTTAGTCTAATTTAAAATACCATAAATTTTCAAGTCTTTACATTTATAATTATTAGTTGGAAACTGAAAGATTACTAAATATGTTGACATAATGGAAAGGGATTTTCTATGATGATCTTTGTTAATTGGTTACACAAGTTTCGTCTCCTTGAAAAGTGCTTGAATTTTCCCTTCGGTAACAAAATTCCAGAAATAGTAAATCTAAAAGCGGAAAACACTCAGGAATTCCCAGCCAATTCCCAAAGAGAACTTCATCGCAAAACAAATCGAGCTCAAACATCGTCGAAATGAGTTACACCGTCGACCGACTATTGACGTTCGTCTTGAGAGAAGCGTGATCAATAATCTCTGGTCGACACTGAGGGTTATAACGGAACAGGTCCCAGATCGAGTCGTCGTCGAGTACGTTCTAGAGCGTGAGGTGCATATGCAGGCTTACGAGAGCACCAGGGTTTACGTCGGCTCGACGTAGAATATACATGCTCGTCCGTCGGGATAATAACTCGAATCTCAGAACGCCCTGGAGGAATCAAACGTATTAATCGCTAGCAATAACCCGGTGTATGTAGGTTAGCCTAAACCATCTCTCTCTCTCTCTCTCTTTCTATTTCTCTCTTCCTGCTTCCCCCTTTCTCTCTCTCTCTCACTTTTCACCAATCCATCCATCAATCCATCCATCCAACCAACCAACCGACGATTCATTACCTTGTCCATTCGCGGTTTCTCTCTCTTTCTCTGATCTCTCCCTTTCTCATTCTATTGCCATCTCCTTTTTCACTCTGATCTCTGTATCCGACTGTCTCTCTCTTTGTCGATTGTGTAATCAAAAGGGAGCCGACTGGAGAGATGGACGAGGGACGAAGCTGGGGCAAGGGGGTAGGCTACAGATGCAAACTCGAATTGCAAGCTTGAATAATACAAACGAGAGTAACCCACCGGAACCGCATAGACTCGACTCGGCTCGACTGCAATGGAGCACAGACAGACGTTTGGAAGAACGCAACGCGTCTGCACCGAACCAAAGAACGGTGACCCGAAAGGGCCAACGCGTTCGCTTTCCCCTCTGTCCACTTAATTCGCCAAGAATTCACTTAATTCTTTCCGCCAGCCAAAATCCTCTTTACTCTAAACATCGCCCCACAAACGCAACAAAGCTTTTCTTCTAACAATCGCGCCAATGCTCCTACACCGAATTAACCGGATTTTCTGTTGACTCGGCGCAATTATTCTCCACGCTAAACCGTATTGCACTCTGTGTCGAATCAACATATTTATGTTGAGGTTGCTGAAGTCAGTGTTGTCTGGATTGCTTTACTTCATTTTATTTTAGAAATTAATTAATCAATGTACTTTTTTGACAATATGTACTGAGAAAAAGAAATTAGTCTTGTAAAGTCTGAACTGTTATTTTGATATAAATTAATCCTCAATAAATAGCTATTATACTTTCAATGCAGCTCCGTATTGACTTCCCAAAGAAATAGATTGTAAAGAAGCGAACAAAAAAGCATGCTCGTTAGAGATACAACACTTACGTTTTAACATGCTTTTCGTAAAGCAATCGATCTAAAATCTCCCTCTTTCTCCCTCCTTGAGAAATTGATTTGTCTTGACTGTTCGATCTAAGCTTTTTATTGATGATAATCTCGATCAGTTTGCTTAAGATTGTATCGATAGCATCGCAAGAATCTTTCACGGAATTAAAATCGTATCTTGATCTTTTAACTATAAAGTGACTGAGATCTAATGGGTGCTGAATTTACATTGAAACGTAAGCAATAACGTAGCGCGGTAAAATTTAGATCAGCATCTTTAATATACAAACATCGTGTTAATATTAAAGAAATAAAAAAAAAAAAAGCGACGTGTTTGATATTGCAATGCTCGTTAAATACAATCAAGCAACAAACAGCTATATTAGCACGTATTAAAAATTATTATTTCAAACAAGAAATATTTTTATGAGCTAAAAAATTCATCAAAATTATTTTTAACTTACAAAATGAATCTCATTGGTTCGTAACATCCAATCAAATCTCAGCAAAAACATACCTGCAACAGAAAAATAATACAAAATGTTAAGCAACCATTGAACTGTCTAAACATCTCATAAGACATTATTTATGTTTTATAGGCACATTGTCTAACACAATATCAAAATCAACATCATCATAATCGTGATTATCATTGTAATGGCTATTATTAAGAATCTTTGAAAACGTACTCGTACATATATATTTCCCTTTTGATAAACGCAATATTGGCCGATCGCGTCGCTAGCATCAATCTAACTTAATGCATAATCGCGACAGTATAAAAGTTTCGACGTCAAAAACATTGTCAAATCGAAGAAGCGCGCATTAAGCTTGCCTGCTCTCGCGAAACGTGCGCATAACTTTCTAACATTCATCCACTTGACCCGCTTCGTGCGTCGCCGTTAAATACCGGTTTTTCGGCGAGAAAAGGAAGACGCGAGGAAAGCACGCATCACGAATTAATAACGTTCAATTTAATGCGACGCTTACAAATGACCGCGTCCAGGTGCCTCGAGATTGCTCGCTTTTTCATTAAGCTGACATTTGAAATTTATGTTATGTCACCGATGCTATCGACGCCGGGTGAATCACCAATTTTTCGATACTTTTCGGACTTATTATAATGAACACGTAATTCATTACCGCTTACTTATCTTATCTTGGATTTCTTTTTTTCTTCAGATTTTCTCTTTATTAAACTATCGATTAATCCACTTGCTTATTAATTGCAGAGATAACGGTGAAATAAAGTTGTCTTGAATAAAGAGAAACAATGAATCTATTTTTGTGTATGAATTCGTTCAGATGGATTTTATGATTCTAATTATATCAAGTGCAATTGATTGATCTTCTTTGCATTTTATTTGTATTTATTTTAGATTAGTATTTCAGTTTGAAATAAAATAAAGATAAATATAGTACAATTCCGACACATGAAATAAATATGCTCAGAGAACTTCGGTAATATTTAATGTTGTGTTTTAGTTGTTTCCGAGTATTGCATTTAATTTTAAAGTTGAACTTTTGTTGTGCATGTAAGATTACAGTCATAAGAATGTAATCATTAATTTATACAAACATCTAAAAATAATATTCCATTATAATTTTCTTATGCATCTATCAATAAGTTATGAATGTAATTTTTTTCTACATTGTGCGAAATCCTTGTAACGTATTAATAAACAATTGCTTAATTACATAAATGAGAGAATCAATAATTTTGGCATACATAAGTGAATATTTGTCAAATTACTTAAAATGCAAAACGATGCTGTAATGAAATAGAAAATTTAGAACGATTTGTGCACGCAATTTCAAAGGAATTAACGATAATGATTACTATTAATAATTTATTTCGTTTTAGCATGAAATTATTGCAGCGTCAAAAATATACATATTCAAATTACGCGAAGTGATTTTCATAAAACATAATACTCTCGACAAGCCAGTCAAATTTATAATATATTCGATTAAAAATTCTATGAAAAGAATTTTTCAATATAAAAATCAACTATTCGATTAAAAATTCTATGCCAGATATCTATAGTGTCGCGAGAGCAATATAATAGAATCGAATTTTTGTCGAGGAAGTAGACCATTTTTCCGTAAGTCATCTACGCGGAAATGCTTTGTTCAATTTCGTTGCCATTTTTCATAGCATTTGACGCGAACTGCTTAAACTAGACAGATCTGAATACACATTTGTCGTCAGAAGTTTTTTTCGGTGCATTAAATTATGACAATCATTATTATAATTTCGACATTTGTCATTATTTTCCGTCGAATTTAATCCTTTCATTTATGTTTGAATGCATTTTTATTTTACCAGCAATCTTGTACTGTGAATAATTTATTAATTAAAAAGGACTTACAATAAAGATATAATTTTAAAGAAGTTCATAATTTACGGTCTGAATTTCCCGTCTATTACATCTGGAAGCTAAACGTACAATTGACTGATTAAAAAGAGGACTTGGAATGGAAATTTCTATTCGTAACCCAACACTTTAATTTCTGCGTAGACAAAAAAAAAAAAAAAGCCTTTTATCAAGAAATCATAATCTGCATTTTTGCCAAACTAGACATTAGCAAGATAAAAATTCCAGTGTCTTAAATGAAGACTGTACTTAATACTTTTTTAAAGGATGTACTCAATGGAGCATAACAACTAGTTTATCACACGTCAATTTCTGGAACAAAAAATGGCACTCTCTTTAATGTACTACTTTGCAAAATCAGTGTGTGACGTACCAGTTATTAGACTTTATAGATAATGATTTTAGGTTAATGCCATCCACCGGAAGTAATATTTTTTGCCGTCGCAAACGGTTCAATATGATTTGAGTCACATGTGATTTGTGGCAACAAATCAAATGTAACCATATGCGGTACTATATCCCCGGATAAAGGAAGCCTCAAGCAGTTGCGCATCCAGACTAATAAGCCCGGTTATATATGGTACCAACATTCGGTTTGTTTTGTCGAGACACGCAGGGCACATTCCGCTTTTTTGTCATCGCGCCAGATGACGTCGAAAGACGTGGCGTTTTTGAGAGAATACTAGTCGATTTATTTATTACTACGCTCGTAAAAATGTACGATTTTTGAGCTTTCTTTGTCGTGTATGATATACGATTGTAGCCAAGGGCATCTTTTAATATTTCAAGGGGTGGTATTTGTAAGTTATAAATTGGAGAAACAGGGGGAATACAGAAATGTAAAAGAAAATATATTACGAGCTCGGTAAAAGGCAAGCACCTTTACTATGTCTCGAAATTTCTCCTTTCCTTTTTGAATACCGAATGCTCGAAGTAAAATAATACACGTGACATATTTGTTCCAATTATACCGGAAGCAAATTTCCTGAGAATAACATTTGAATTTTCTTGGGAGAGACAAAGCCCAATTAAATTGCAACAACGTTCAACGCGGGAATTTCATAATAACGATAACAAGATAATTAGTTAGAACAAAAAGCTTAGCGAGAGGGCTTAAGTCTCAATAACGAACAATTAATAGAAGCAATGGGCTCTGAACCGTTATAAAATAATGTTGGTTGCATCTTGCGGACTGCGACGATTGACGAGGAATAATTGCGTAACACTCGATGACACTAATTAAGCGCAATTTCACTCACTCGAACCATCGTCCAGGGCATTTGATATAGACAGCTCGCATAATGCATATGAGTGGTTTGTTATGTACTTGCGCCAGTCGCGTATCGATCGTTGAATTATCGCTAACAAATTCAGGACGTTTCAAGTGCGTTTCCGCTTGATGATTTGCATCTCCATTTCTCGATTAAACGCGCAGTTTATCATGATCCTGTATCGCGGACTCAAGTCGGATTGCACGCGAACGGAACGATAAGGCTCTGCCAGTCGTTCAATCAAATCTACCTTGTTGACTCGCTAATGTATGCGTTCGCACGCTATCGGTGCGTTTCACCACGCAATCGCTTTCGCACACGCGCTTTTCAACGGTCAAGAGTTTCCGCATCTCGATCCACTCGAGACGCGATGGCTTTCATTCAATTTCGTGAGAGCTTTTTTTAATTAAATTAACGAACGATTAAGTGGAGATTATATTTACACGAGTTAGACTCAATTTTCATTTCACCGGCACAATGTCTTTTACCCTTACGCGAAAGGAATTCCATTTCAGAATTTGAAAAAATACACAATGTAAAAAGTTATACGATAAAAAAGTTATACGATTTTTTAGAATTTCTTTTTTTATTAATTTAATTTCCTGTGAGTAAATTTATTTGTAACTGTCAGTTAAAAACTATCGGATTCGATATACATTTAAAAAAAAAGATGAAGGAAAGAAGAAATATCGAAATATCTTAAAAGATTATAAATACTAGCAGAGAAAAAGTTCACATAAAATTATTTAATTTTCCTGAAATATTTCTGAATAAACAGTAAATATTTTTTTCCAGTTCAGTTTACTGTACAGTTCAATAAATTTTCAGGAATATGAAATAATTGTTTATGAATTTTTTCTCTCCGTGTAGTGGCACTAACTCAATTCTACATACAACAAATGAAAATATTTAATTAGAATGGTATATTATTAATGAAAGTAAAAAATGCAGTATCGTGAAACGGATTCACAATTTCTAAACGAATAAAAAATGCAAATTTCAAACGAAAAAACACACGAATTTAGTGATATTTTTTTCATAAAAGGATTCATTGCACTGTGAGTTATTTTATTCATGAAAATAAATTCATCAGCTTCGCTTAAAAAAGCTCTGCTAAATTTGAAAATAGTTGTGAGTTTCGCGAGGGTGAATTTGACCGAAACAATGAAATAAACATTTTTAATTAACATCGCAAAAAGCTCTCGGTATAATAGAAAATTGATCCCGCCAAATGGAAGAGCAGTAAAGTAGAGCGCTTTTTTTTTTTTTTTTTTTTTTTTTTTTTT
>JABFQA010001871.1:0-12494 GCA_022817065.1 Probaryconus sp. ZL-2020 | reverse complement strand
ATGAATTTTTACCATACCAAATAGGAAAATTTATTGGAAACATTTCGTTCTTTTTTAAACAAGTGACAAGATACGTCTTGATTCCTATTTGGTATAGTAATTTTTCCTACAACTTTTTTCTACGTGTGATAAGATGACATTTTAGACATTCCTTGACAAGGAAGATATGACCTTATCAAAGTCGCATTTTAATAAACTCAGGCTGCATTTCAATTTCTTTCATGGGAAATAATAGTATTACCGATTGTATAACTTCGGTGTCTTCAAAAGACCATATAAAACGTAAACTTCATCTGCTCCACTGGATTAATAATAATCCGATTGACTCGATCCACTTTCATTAAAAATTAATTGTTGTTACAAATCACTTTTACGTAAATCTTAAACGAAATTATTAGTTCAAGAGCAATGCCAATTATAACAGTAGTGTTACCTTAGTTTGTAACTGCGACTATCCAGTAACTGTACAACAACTTGATTAGAGACTTTCTACGATATTTAGTAGTTATTAGCTATTGTAAGTTCCTAGAAGCTTATACGTTCTAGGAAGGAACGATATTTAATTCCAGCAATTAACTTCAATATCATATAAACTTGAAGTAAACATAACGTAAACTTGAAGTAATTGAAAATTGAAGGTGCGAAAAAAATGTGTTGACTGCAATTTAATTGCACATCGTTTGTAGGGTCAAGGATAAAACATATTAGTTGTAAACAATTCACATCACATATTAATAAGAGTCAAGTAAAACGTAGTAACGAAATCTAAGCGTTTGTAATTAATGTCCCAGCATGACACGTTTCTGTAAAAAGTGTCACCAGTATATCACTTTCATTTGGTAATAAGAGTTTACTGCTTTTTCTAATAACATTTATTAATGCGAAAAAAGAATCTTTTATTATATGTGGGCGGATTTGCTTGGTTCAAGTATGTCAATGCGTTGGATAAATTGGTGTTATTAAATGAAGAGTGAAAAAAAAAAGAATGACCAAAATTCCCAACTTCATGCGTTCTTATATTTTAGAACAACATACAATGTTATATAACAAAATATTTTAGCCATAACATATGAAAGTATTTTTGTTGTTGGGAATATTAAAATTCTTTTGTTTAATTGTTACAATGTACATTGTCAACATTGCAAAAGCAACAGTCTGTAATTCGACGATGAATCCAAATTGTTATTTTAAACATTCGGGTAACTTTCCTTCTGAAGAAGAAAAGAAGTAAAACTGCGAAGGAAAAAAAAAAGGTTTATATATGCAAACTTTGTTTTTTTCGACTGGGCAATCCAAATTGACAGTCGCTTGGAAAGGCAAGGCATAACAGGTGGTATTATTTCTGTACATTTTTTTATGTGGGTTGTGAGGATTTTATCGCCGCAGTTCACGTTTTACCCAAGGAAAAGCGAATTTCGTTCTTCGTCCTTCGCCCTCGCCGCGTTTGCCTCCTTACGTCATTTTCTCAAATGCTTTCGGTCTTTTCTTTGTAACTTCTCGTAACGTAACATTCTATACCATCTTCTCCATCTAGCTGTGAATCGTATTTAATCTTATTCTATATACCTTTAACAGGATTTGAAAGACTGTGTGCTGTATTTTGTGAAGCAACTCTCAAATCGTACAATTTACCGACTACACGTCAAAATATTTTACACATGCTCATTCTTAAAACGACTTTCTGAGTAGCTACATAACTTATTGTCATTTTAACTTAGCTAAAAACAACATTTTACAACCATCGTGTTTATTATAACACTATTTAATAATGGATTGGAAAGTTTTTTTTTTTTTTTTTTTTTTTGAATAACGTAAAAAAACTGTTTGAATTTTATATTTTTTGCCTAAAAGCTGTATACATTTTTAAATACGAATGGTATCGTATATTAAAATATATTTTTAAAGTTATGCAAGAATTCGTTCTTACTTAGAAGGCGACCCTTAAGTTCGAAACTAGAATTTACACAAAAGTTTCAACAAGATTAATTCAAATAAAATTAATTATAAACAATCTTGAATTAAGGAAAAAGTAAAATCGTTAATGATTCGAACGAGCTTTCTCGTTATTTTAAAGAATATTGTTTAATTAAAGTTGTATCAAATGTTTGTCAAAGGGGATGACTTTGATGATAGGATGGTTTCATTGATTTGCTTTGAACTATCTAATTATGAAGCATATAACTTAGTGTAATAAACTGATCACATGTCCTTCGTTATAATATCAGAATATAGAGTGATTCACAGCCAGAGTGATAATTATTCTGGCATAATCAAAATCGGATCTGGATTGGATGGCCTGAAACTAGTATTACACTAACTTCGTTCATCGTAATTGACATTGTAACAGTTTATGCACATTCACGTGCGTCCTATATTCGGAATAAGACAATACTCTAAAATGTAATATATCATACTAGAACGATCCAATATTTGATACGCGAAAGATTCAAACCTAGAACCTGCGCAGGAAATGTAATGATGAATATATTTTCTCAAAGAATATTATTTTATGAAATGGTAATAAACGAAAATCGATGTGTCTTTGTGAATAGGTAGAACGCGATTATTATATCTTTATAAATAATAAATTTAGTCCTTTTTAAAGGATTACACAAAGCGTAGCATAGTGATAATTTCAAGCAACAATTATTAACATTGACATGCAAATTTTAAAGTGTGTAAATAAGATTATGCATATTGTAAAGCAGATTGCTTTTCAGGCAACAATAATGGCAGATTATGCAATATTCATAGCAACATTTATAATCCATTTTTATAAGCGTAAGGTAATAAACTTTGGTGATCCAGTTAAGACAGTCATAAGGTAAAATCTTGTATAAGTTTATGCCTCTTAGTGACAGTGATAAGTTTTGCCTGATTAGAGTCAGATTATAGACCTAATACAATTTCCACTAGGGATAATGTGGCGTCTCTAATCCTTTAACGGTTAGTACGAACTACATCAATGTCAATGAAAATACTAATCTTAATTACCGTCAAACTTGAGACCGATGTAAAATTAATGAGGGTCATATTTAGAAAACGACATTGTTAATATAGTTAGCGCGTTTTAACCTGCAAAATCTAGTTATATCAATTAAAGAGTTTTAACATGTATGATTAAACATCTTAATTTAAATGAAGATCGATTAGTTTGTGATAAACCGCTTACTTTTGCCGTCAAAGTTATTGCGAACATCATATTAATTTTTAAAAATGATCAGTGATATTGTAAATTTTCAATTAATCTAAGTAACTGCAAAATTCAAATCAACGTTAACAATTGTCAACGATGAATAACTGTAACTTACATATAAATATTTCATTTGTATTCAGGCTTGTTAAGTCGCCATTATCTCCTTTTTGCGCGCTCCATACTATAGTCGACAGTAAAACTGGACTAAATGAAAGTTTCGTGTCCGTTCATAAGTGACAAAGTTGACTGTCGCAAGTAACTAATTAATATTAAAGTTATATGAATGTGTATGTGTGTGTAATTTTGTTTTCGTTGCGCTCGCAGTTTTGAGAAGAAAAATTGTTCATTTTGTTAAATGAATAACCTTTTATTGTTTCAGGAGTTGGCCATGTCGTCAAAAGAACTGGCCGATAATCACAGGAAAGATTTATGTAAATTGCAAATAACTTTACATAATAAATCAAGCTTTGATGAAGTCATTTTATCGATGATCATTTTAACGAGGAAGAATTATTTTTTGATTTATTTGATTTCAATGAAAATTCGATATCTCGTTTTTTCAAGGAACAGAGACAATTTGAACAAGTTTCTAAAATTTTAATTAAAAAAACTTATGATAATTGTTTAGTGATAAGTAGTGTTTTACTCTGGAAGGTAAATTGACAAAGAATTAACTCTTTTGTTTCATTGTCTATGTACTTCGTCACAGTGTCTCAATAGACGTATTACCCTCCGTGCTCAAGGGAGCAACAACACAAGTCGAGATAGAACAACCACACAGAAGAAACAATACGCGGAGAATACGATACTCGTTCTACGTACACGCTATTACACTCCTTTCTACTCCTGGCTTCTAATTAACATAACACACATCTACCACAATATTCGTTGTATTACACGACATATCTACACGGCTTATTTTGCATTCTATTTCATGCGCTGAATCATACATAACAGTAAGTAAATTTAACTTTCGATGTCCAGATCCTTGAATCACGCTAATATTGATTGCGGATTACATTCCAGTGTGCGACGCTAACAATTACAGAGAAGAAAAAAATTCGTTGTAGCAATAACAGTTATTTCGTTATTAAATTTTCAAATTGGGCGGTTATTTTTTTTTTTTTGTCATTGATTGATTGTTACTTTTGCAATTTTAATGTTTTTCTTCGTTTTCAGTTTTATTTTTGAGTGTAAAAAAGTATTGACGTACGATGAATCTAATCAAAATCATAATTTAATTATTACTGCAATTATCGTTTTAAGATTAATGAAGAAAAGTTGATTGTCTCGTATGTCTTTGAAATATGTTTAATAATCAGTTTGATACGTTTATTGTGACATCATATTTCAAGAGTATGCATTGGCGTTACTATGAAGACTGAAATTAGTACAAGTGCTTGTTTTACAAAGAGGTCTGGTACTTAAACAACACGAACTACGTAAATTGATTACAGATTCCTTTGGTCTTTAATTATGTATGCAGGATTTATGATATAGTAGACTAAGATTTACTACTTAAGATACACTACTTATGCATAAATAAATATATCACTTTTAAATAACCGTCTTCATATTATACAAGCATTAGATTTATTAATTGCAATTAATATTAATTGTAAAATTAATTAAATGAAATACTTCAGTATTTAAAAATAAAAATAGAATCTTTTTTAATATTCTTTGGTGTGTTATCTATATTACTGACATTTTTTGATTTCTTAAAATAATGTAAAATATTATAAAAGTAATCGTAAATATTTCAAAAATAAAACAAGAGAGATACATAAAATGAATACAGATGTATCATTATTTAAATTATGTACATATATCATATTTTTAACACAACAGAAAACAAATATATATTTTGTAACAAAATCAATGTAACAATGTCTCTGTCAGAATGAATTCTTTTGAACAATGTATTTCCATAAAATCTTCATTTCCTAAAGTATACTACACAATTTTTTAACGACGAAAGAATGTAAAAATCGTTTCTCTAAAAAAATATTTAGACTTTAAAAAAAAGAAGATTAAAAGAACGATGAAAAAATGAATTCAGAATTAAACTGTTTAAATTCAACTTATAAAACTTATTTAATATGCATTCTGCTAATAATCTTTGGAAAATAATTGTTACATAAACATAAAATTTATCGTAATAAAATATAAATAGTTATATCGAATATAATTTTGCAATTTTTATAAGTTTTGTAAACACTAAACTTTCTGAATCTGAATTTTGTGTAATTTTGTGCAAAAGTGATAAAATGGAAAATCGAAAGCGTGGCAACATTTTTGCATGAAAAGGTTGACAAAATCATGAGTACCCCAGTCAATTTTGTGAATGGTGCTGTTCTCACTCGCAAAAAGTAATCGACGGAAAGACGCGCGTACCATATTTTTACAAAATGCAATGACGATGATATACATGGAATAATGTCATGCAAGGTGATACACGTATGAATAAAAGGCTTTCATTTTTTGTTCCTGTATAATCTTACTTTGTTCAACAATGTTCTTTCAAAGAGTGTTGTAAAATTATCATTTTTTACATTTAGAATAATTGGGGCAATTCTGCGAAATTATTTTTTAATTTTCTTCAATTGGTATTTAGTAGAAAAAAATAAGAATATTAAGAAATTGTTGGAATTTGAAAAATTTATCGTATAAAAAGGATTATTAATTATAATGATTAAGTAATTTTATTTTCGGAGTTAGTTTTCAAAGGATTATTGAATTAGCAAGGTAATATAATAGATTTTGCTTTGTAATTAAAGAGTGTAATTAAAATAAGAAATAAGAATGCTGCCACCCTTCTTTACACAGTACAGTTACATAATATCATCGTTAAAGATGTTTGGTTATCTCTTCGTTAATGCGAATTTCAAAATCATCAATCATGCTTTATTTCTTCTTTTTGAATCGATTAAAAATTATCCCAAAAATTATTTAATAATGTTTAATTTTTGAATGTGTCTAAATTTTATTACTTCTATTACACCAAAATTTTTAAATCTTAAAGTTTTATTCTTTGATAATAAAATAATCTGATAGACATGCATTTATCTAAAGAATACATTCATCTTTTTTGCTCTAATGGGTACTTTGAACTGTTTATTGAACAAGTAACAATATCATAATTATTGTCCATTATAAAATAATCCGACAGTTTCATAGAATTTGTAGCATTGCGTATGTCAGTACAATTAAAATACGTAATAACTAATTAACTTAATTGATAATTACATTTTAGCTTTTCTCTTATGATGCATAATTTTTCTCATTTAATTACCCTTCATAACACTAAAAGTAATGATATATAATTAAAGAAATATATAATACTTTAGTGGAATATATTATATTTTAAACATTATAAAGATTTAAATTCTGAAAAAAAGTGCAGTTTACGTTCAATTCGACTGTTTAACTTTTCAATTAAAATCAATTTTATAAACGAGTAAAAGTGTAACGGGAATGCAAGTTACGAGATGGCAACAAAATCATTACTGAGCAAAGTTACCATATTGCTAAACTTCTTAAATGGTCAAAGTATTTAATAGTCGAATTATCTGTAACACGAGACATAACTGTATAGTAAGGAGTTTAGTCTATTAGATACTTTGTCCATCCTGTAAGTTCATCATTTATGGTCTTTGAACCAAAAATATTATTCCAGCGGAACTTTATTATCATTGAATTTAATCACTGATAAAATACTGGCCAATATCCATAACAGTAAATTTTAAGTATCGAAATTTCAACACCGAAATACAAATATATAGAACCACTTTTGCCAAAATCCTGAATATTTTTAATTAATTTTGCAAAATATACTATTCGTAAAGAAAATTCCCAGGAGAAGGTCTGCTTTTCTTTAGTACAATGAGCAACACATATTTGTGGCTGAACAAAATCTTGATTAACGTTGAGAAACTAAAAAAGCTTCACGCAATTTAAGAACAGAAACGCTTCCTCATAAACTGCCCTCGAGGTGAGTATCCCAGCACGTTCGTCCTTAAGCGTATAGGGTCGAGTATACTAATGTATCATATTATGAATTCAGGGAAGGAAGCATCTCTCGAGCTTTGTTCTTAGATGGGCAAGTTTTGCGTTATAAGGTGCAAAATACATGGCCTCGTTAGTAACTGCTTCTATATAGACGCGTTTAATTTTGCAAGACACTTATTATTATTCCTACTGCTTTGAAATTTACTCGGAATAGTTTATGTTATTAATTCGCGAAATAGTTTTAAAAAACACGAATGCATTAAAATCATTCAGAAAAATATGATATAATCGGTTGGAAAAGGAAAGATTAATTTCATTAAAAATAAAAGCTGGATGTGGAAAATCACTTATTTAGAAATCTCATAGAAATTAATCTTACGAAATTCCATATAAAAACAGTTTTTTTTTTCTAAGTCCAATTAATCTCATTTAATTTGTCTGTAGAATTTATGGTTTACCGAAATTTTTTCTTCTCTTTTTAGAGTTAAATGTTTTCCACTGGTATTAAATTAGAATTGTTAAAATTCACTTTATTACATTAAAATCGGTTTATTGCACGAAATATTCTATTTTGTAAAGTTGACAACGAAGATTACATAAGTGACAATGATTGTAGTAAAATTTGCAATTCTCTTTAAATTGAACTAATCATAAAAACACTTTTCTCCTCGTATAAAAAATGAAACGTGTTACAGACATTTACCTCTTTACAGGAAATCACAAAGAAACTTTTGAACAACGTAATTATTGAAACAGCAATACTTATTTTACCTTTTAAAAGATATTTAATAAAAGAGTTTGCAATGTAATACTTAATGAGTTAAAGTTGCCCTAATAAAACAATACATATATTATACGTATAATAGACATTTAGCTGTTATTTAGCTCTTTATGTATAATATACGTATAATATATGTATATTATATGTTCAAAATATGTTTGTTCTATCGGGGTGATTATTAATAAAAGAATAGTTTATTAAAACAGAGAAGAGAAGCATGGAAGCAAGGAATGCATTTTTATTTTTTCGTCAAGAATACGAATAATGCATATTTACATTTTTTATTTCACTGGCAGAATAAAACTGCAAGTTTTCAGCGTTTTAGTTTTTTTAAGATACTTCGTAACGAACAATTTTTCTGCCCGGGCGCAGAAAAGAAGAAAACAAAATACACAAACAAAAAAGAAATTGCGAGCATAGACAAAAATTTTTTTTTTTCCCTCTCCCGAATGAAGATGTTGACGAAATTAAAATTTTTTTCCAAACCTCTCTCTCCAAGAGAATGCATATTTGTATGCAAATCAAAAACTCATTTGTGAACTAAGCGATGGACCGAGTTAATTTGACACGCATTTTTTTGCGCTAATAGTTGATAACGTAATGCCTGACTTTTTTGCGCTCGCGCGATATATAACAATCCCTGCGGTGCAATTTTCTCTGACGTCCCTTTGTCTTTTCCACCGTCGAAAATAAATCTGGGTCATTCCACGTCAGATCAATCTAGAAGAAGCACTTGGAAACGGATTTTAACCCTACAATACATGGCCCCGGTCTTACACGGTCTGCCGTGCACATATATTTATCTTTTATTTTATTTCAAAAACACTCTAAGTGATTTTTATCATTCCGCAAAACAGATGTTTCGCTTAAGAGTTTCCATTTCAAATCATTTTCAGCTTAAATGGTTTTATTGAAAGATCGTAAGCGGTTGAAAAAGGAAGACGGAAAAGTACACCGCTCCAAATTAGCCTACAAAATTATTGACTGTTCGAGTACTCCCTCTATTTCATTCTCTCGCTCGCGTCCTCCTTCTCCTCTGTTAAGCTTTGAATATATTTTTCGAGCATATTTATTCCTGTGATTTCGATTTTCGAAATAAAAATTAGCTTATCATGTTATCGAAAAATTTTAATAACATTAGTAAACACTTGCCTTTAAGTAGGAGAATATTTTCTGAATAAACTTTTAAACGGGAGTCAATGGTAAGTTAAGCCATTCAAGATTCTGCTGTATATCTTCTCGGATTACGTAATTATCAATTCAAATATGCTCAAGAGAAAAAAAAAAAAATTAAATGGCAAAGCTAACAGTGTAAATAGCGCGTTATGCAATTTCAAACGATTTGAAATTATAAGATATGCTAAGTTGAGTTTTAATGGTTTTTCTGTTGGAAGAGATTTCTAAATTTTACAAAAGTATAGTTAATAAAATTTCATTGAATTGTATCGCACTAATTGTGAACTGAAAAGGACTGAAAAAATTACCACTGAACAATGAATGAAACAATACCGATCGACAATAGTAGAATTTTGTTTAATGAGTAGTTATTCCACGGCAGTAAAAAATGTCATAATTATGTTCGGAAATGTTAGGCAAAACTCGTCATTTTTGTATGCCGGATGATATGTGTCTTGCAAGCACTATAATATGTCGACTCTTTTGGCAGAGCGTCAAAGTATCACTCTGTTAAATGAGTTCGCAAAGTGTGGAAAAAAGTGGCGTCGAATATGCTCCGATTTTCATTCATCTGACTTTTTCAGTTCCATTCTCTCCCATACAATATGTATTTGATTCTTTTATAACATTGGAATCGTTTTTCTTGTGTTATAAACCAAAAAAAAAAAAAAAAAAAAAGAAATAATTTTCGCAAAACCGAAATCTAATCAATATTATTTTTACATTTAGAGCGAATGCATTTAAAATGCCAGACTCATCTCGGCGACGAGTATTTAATTGGAAATAAATGTTACTGCATAATGCATAATGCATTGTTTATACACGAGAATGGGTTAACAATTTTAACACGCTGGATACATTTAGTACTTGGAAATTTCATTAACCAATTGTATGGTGATCAACCATTTAAAAAAAAAGACAGAGCGAGAGAAAGAGGGATTAAAGAAGGAGGAAAGATATACAACGAACAGACTGCAATAGAAAGAAAATAGAAAAAAAAATAGAAATCGACCAAGTACTTGTTTGCGGAGCACAATCAATTGCTATCTGTGTGCAGCAGAGGGTTACTAAAAAGTGGAATTGTCGCACACCAGTGAAATCCAACACAGCAACTCGTTAACTCTCTCATTCGCGCTATTTTTATATAAGAATGTTATTACGTATTATTAAAAAATTTTTAATTGACTAATTTGAAGTTTGCCGTTGAAATGACAAAGTTTCAGTGTTTTGAAAAAAAAAAAACGTCGGGTAATTATGGCACATTGGTTAAATTAGCAAACTTGATGATTAATGTGTCAGAAAAAATTAAAAGCTTCAATGAAAAGAAATAAATTTTGGTAAATATATTTTTTAGTCCGCGAGAAACGTAGCGGATATTTTTATTTACGGAAAAAAAAGTGTCATCAAATAAACGATTAGTATTTTAATGGAAAAATAAGATTAGAAAAATATCGTATCATTTTTATTAATGACGAAACATTAATTACTTTAATAGCATAAAATATTCTTCGGCGCGGAGTTATTTGACTTTTAGGAGCTTATATTTTATTTACAGTCACAAATGACAAAACTTGGGAATTGAAGTATGATAAATCATGAACGGGTCCATTAATTTTATTCATTACGAGAATTTCAAACTGTGGAGGTATAATAATTTGCTGTAGAATAATTTTAGTAAAATTAGGAAAATATTTCGTGGAGACTGAATTTGTTAAAACTCGAAGTAGTGTAGCGGTGTTTTTATTTTTAGTATAAACGAGTCGCGCAGTCCGGAGAACTTGACAATCTTAAAATTTGAGCACATTTACATTGATATGCAGAGGAGAAAAATAGTACCGTCTATATATTACATCGTAAAATCTCAACTTGTGACATCTGTATAGGATGTATAGGATTTATATCATTGAATTATCGATTTCATAAATAAAAGTGTGTAAAAAATGCTCGAGCATGTATTTTCTCATAAAATTCACATATAAATCTTTTCAACTGTTCGAAACAAATGTTTCTATTCAAGGAAAAAATCTCTTCTTCATTTTTTCACTTTTTTTTTTTTTTTTTTTGTTCTTTAAAATTACGCGAAATGTTGTTCGGCAAAAAACTGATCTCGTAAAACAAAAACCGCGTGGTATTTCAAATGAATTGGTGTTTCATAGATCAACACTTATCTGAAATTTACGAAACAATTCAGGAAATGGAAGTTGCGGACAATTTCGTTTGTTGCATTTTGTTAAATCGTAATTTAACATTAAAATTAATAACGTTAATTAGTTTGTGAATGCACGAAACGTGTCTTGAAAATTTAATATTATTTTCATTTGAAAACTACAGTCATTTAGAAAGTTTCGCTTTATATCATATTAAAAAGTAATGCGGCTTATAAAAGTGTAATAATTTGTATATTACAATAATGCATAGGTCGTGGAATATTTAAAGCATTAACATTATGACGGCTGTAGTTTTATGTAAACAACGTAATTGAATTTTTGAATATTTTAACACGCGTAAAGTTTCTGAAAGTGGTACTTTATCCTAATGTATTCAAACGCAAAATCAGGACATGAACAAATAATGTATAGTATTATATTCTTTCTCAAAAATAGTCTTACTTTTTATAGAGAAAAAACTGTTACTGAACAATCAAATGTTTTTTTTTTTACGATGTAACATCGTAGCATGTCGCTATTTAGAATTAATGCAATTGTTAAAAAAATTTAGTCGATACTTTATCAATAAAAACCATCCGTCTTCTTATTTCATTCTACTTTAGAGTCGTATATCTTCGTGCAAAATTTGCTGATTCTTTAAGTTGGCACTTGCTAAACATATTTCAATTCATATTTCTTATCATACGAATGAAAAGCTACGAGTCTCTTTGTACCAGCAAATCCATAAATTATGTAGTAATCAATAAAATTCAATGACGCCTTTATTAAATAATCAACTGGATCGTGAAATGTAATATCCTTCATCGCAGCCAGTAAATAACCGAAACATGCAAAATTTGACTGAAGCCAGCGGCTTTCATATTTTTTTGGAAGTCATTCAAATTTAAAGCATCCATCTAGTTAAACATCTAAAATCTATTTTGAACTTATAGTAATCTACAAATAGAAAGACCGATCTTTTTATACTATTCTAATATTAGATTATATTTATTTAACAAATGACGCAATAGAAAATGAGTAATAGATGGGGCTTCTGAGGAAAGTTGTAACTTACAGAGACATATTTAAATAAAAAATAAACATTTTAACATAATTCCGTAACCTCTTTTTAAATATTTCAATAACAACAGCAAAGAAAAAAAATCTAAATTATGCCAATTAA